>BQNB010032115.1:36702-53434 GCA_026074375.1 Tanacetum coccineum
AGAGAAAACGCGTAAAACCCTAAAAATAAATTGTGCATTACATAATGTCGTACAATGACCTAAAACACGAGGTGTTATAATTCGCTTTTCCAAGATGATACCGTATCTCACAATCATAATCACTCAACAACTCAATCCATCTCCGTTGTCTCAAGTTTAGCTCTTTCTGATTCAAAATATATTGTAGGCTCTTGTGATCGGTGAAAACCACAAACTTCGTGTGACAACCGTGACTTGAGTTGGTTAGTCAAACCGTTAGAGTTGACTAAAGTATTTATATGTGTTATAATTATGTGCTTATGTGATCGTATATGAGTATTTGATATCAATCCATGATGCGTGTTCATCTATTAGTAATTGAGTTATGGTTTTGGTAGCTATTTCATTTCGTTCACATTTTGTGACAATGGAAATGATAGCATGGTTTTATGCGATATCGTGTAATTTGGTGAGTAATCGATATATGAGCGTATGAGTATATAATGTATTATTAGGTTTTAGTGAAGTCTAGTATTTAAATTAATTAAGCGTAGGTTTTTCTAAATTAGAAAAGTAATTTGTAAAATGAAATTTATAAATAGTAAGTTTAAAACTAGTTTTTATTTAAAAGGTTTGCAAAATTAATGAAGCATGTACCGTTAATTTTGGTTCGGGGTTATTTAGTAAATTGAGATTTGATAATTTATTAATATAGTGAATGATAATATAGTTGGGAAAAATTAATAGTTAGTATAAGTGTTTTTATTTTAAGTTGTGTATTTATTTAAGTGTTTAAAGTAAATAAGTAATAAATAGTTTTTGAAAAAAATAATATATAAAAAAATATATTATTAAGATATATATCTATAAAAAAATGAAATTAAAAATAAAATAAAATAATTAAGGGTGTTTGGGTCAGCTTGTAGAGAAAGGAAATGGGGAAAAGAAAAGGCCATTTTTTATGGAAACAAATAAACCTGCATTATTTTTATACCAAAACTAAAAACCCTAAAGCAGTTTTCCTCCTCCCCTCTTTGTTGTGTCGAACCAGCCCCATCAACTAAAAAGAACACAAGATTTTTGTTGAATAAAATTTAAAAGAAGAGTCGTAGGAATTTGCGGTTAAAGGTTTTATATTCGTATACTCTTTTCAATTAAACATCTTTTAATTATGTAACTAGCAAATTGATGGATTAGGATTTTGTAAAACTTCTGTAATAAAGATGTTATGATCATCTAATCTTTATTTGGGGACAATAATTAGAGTATGGGTGGGTTTAATTAGGTTTAATTGTGGTAAATTCAGAATAGAAATCTGGGCAGAATTTTAGGTCATCTTGCGAGAGTCATAACTCGGTCATACGGATAGCTTTTATTGATTTTCTTGAGCCTAAAAATAACTACAGAGAGTCTACTTTCCAACCCCATTGGTTTCATGAATTAAAAGTGAGTGAAAGTCAGTCAAAATAATTTTACAAGATTCGTTGTCAAATCTGAGTTTTTGGGGCAGATTCTGGGTTGTGTTTGTGAGGTCAAAACCAAACGTCTTTTTAATTGATGAGATTGCTACTATAGCAAGTTCATGATGTGTATGATTTTCTAGAATTTTTGTAGAATTTTCCTAAGTGTTTAAATGGGTCTGATCAAGCTAAACTTTTTGATGGTCGAATCAGATCCGAATTTGAGTACTTTGTGATGTTGAATTTTTATAAAATAGTTAGGCTCAATATTATTTTTTCTAAAAAATCACAGTAGTTCATAACCCATTGGGAAGGTAGGGAATGCAGTAGGGAAAGTCAATTTGATGATTTAGTATTTTATTTGTAGTCATGAAGTGACTATAAAATTCGATCGAAAAGCTGAAAAACTCGAATAAATGGATTAAGGGTATTAGGATATAAGTAAGGTATGGAAAGTGTGGTAAATGGGTTTATAATCATAATATAGACATAGTAGTCCATCAATTGATTGTTACATCATCTTGGGCATTTAGCCTAATCGCGTGTAATATGTGTTTTATTTGTGTTTAGTTGATTACGAGGAATTTGTGAAGTAGCCATGCATCAGGTGAGTTTTATAGTCCTGTTTTTCTGTTTTTAAATTGGGATGGAAATGATGAAAATGTTTTGAAATGTTTCATTGCTGTGATTATGTGTTTTAAATTGCGTATGGACATTACATGACTATTATATGACTATGTGTTACATGTTGGTATTGATTGGGATCGGATGAGTACGCCAACTCAGTGTGATTTGTGATATTGATTGGGATCGGATGAGTACGCCTACTCAGTGATACTTATTATATTGGTTGGGATCGGATGAGTACGCCTACTCAGTGATACTTATGGTATCGATTTGGGATCGGATGAGTACGCCTACTCAGTGTTGGTTATGGTACCATGGGATCGGATGGGTACGCCTACCCAGTGTGTGAATGTGTTGATTTGATTTTGTTGCATGCTAGCATAGGGTCATGATAGTTCATTATTGTCCTACCTTGTTTTGTTAATCATAGTGAAACGAGTATACTTGTGTGTCTAAAACCTATGACTCTCACCAATATGATTGTTGGCATTTTAAGCATCATTTTCAGGTGAGCATCTTGAGGAAAATGAAGTTAGGAAGCTTGGCTAGTGAGACCGTAGGCTTACATGCGGAGTTTATCTTATAGTTTTCATATCGTACTTTAAATGTTGATTGAATGTTTTAGGTTTTGGGATATTTTGTTTATGTCTTTGTATTGAAGTGACTATTTTACCTCAATACAATACCTCTTTTTCTTGTGTTAGGTATTGTCATGACACTTTGTGTCCAATTTTGTTTTGTTTAATGCATTGTAGTTCTCTCTATTGTTGACACCATTATGTTGTGATGATACACATGACGTTACGCCTCGTGTTTCCGCCTTGACGGGATATGACACATATCACCAATGCTAGCCTAGAAAAATTGAAGTCCAATTCTCTTTAAAATATTTGAAACTGAAAAAGGAGCATCATACATGGAAAAGGGGAAATTTTATTTTTGCCCAAAATCAAAGGGTGTTTGTGATAAATGCCCCATCATTTTCTTTTTTCTTTAAATGCCTTAGAGCGACTAGAACTATCAGAGAGACTAGAGCGACCCAATAAAAAATTATTAAAAAGTACAACAAAAAAAATATTTTTTGTACTTTCAAAGCACAAAAAATATTTTTTTTGTTGTACTTTTAATTAATTTTAATTAGGTCGCTCTGAGGCATTTGAGGAAAAGAGAAAATGGTGGCGCATTTATCACAAACCCACTTTGGTGGCATAATATCTATTTATGACCCAAGACCAAAGTGGGCTTGTGATAAATGCCCCACAATTTTCTTTTTTCCTCAAATGCCTCCGAGCGACTAGAGCGACATAATTAAAAATTATTGAAAAGTACAAAAAAAGAACAACAAAAAAAAATATTTTTTGTACTTTGAAAGTACAAAAAAATATTTTTGTACTTTGAAAGTACAAAAAATATTTTTTTGTTGTACCTTTTAATAATTTTTTATTAGATCGCTCTGGCAGTTCTAGTCGCTTTGAGGCATTTGAGAAAAAGAAAAAATGATAAGGCATTTATCACAAACACCCTTTGATTTTGGGGGAAAAATAGAATTTCCCCCATGGAACAACTATCTTTAAACCGTAGATTTATTTAACACGTTTGTTTTCGTATCCACAAACTGCTTGGTTGGTCATGCAACCAATTAAAATACCCTCTTCGTCATAAATTAATAGTTCGCGTTTACTTTTTGAGATGTCTCACTTTAGTTGTTCAATTTAAAAAATAGATAGGGAAATTTGATTAAGTATTATATTACTTTTGTTTGAAATTATTACAAATTTTAAAGAAGACTTTAATTAATTAGTTAATGGCAAAACTGTAATTCTGTTAAAAAGTAGAAAAAAAACAATAATAAATACATTTTTTTAAACTGTGTATTTTTTGTTGCAAAACAATAATTTTAGGATGGAGGGGGGTAGGAAACAATATTAAGTGGCTTGGTTGGTCTTGTGACCAGAAATCAACATGTCCATTCCATATTGCAACGCTCTATATTTTCCATAGTGTTCCTCTAGCAACTTGTAATAGTGTTTGGTTTATTTATTATCAACGCACTATTCAAGGAAAATACTATTTGAGTAAAAAGCGTATATTGTAACATCCTTGTTATTTGATCTTTTTTTTTTTGAACGGCGGCCTTTGAATTTTATAGAACCTACTAGCAAGGAGCTAGAAAATTACCATAGGAATCAAAAAAAAAAGGGTGTTGATGTCAAACTAACCAATTCAAGTTCTATTAATCTAGCTACACTTACCATATAAAAAGGCGTTAAAACAATATACGAAAACAGCATCCTTTCGGGGAATAGGAGGAGCAAAAAGGAATTGGTTCTGAAGTTTCCAAAGGCTCCCACAAGAAAACGGTTTAATACACGTCTTCCCAACACCGCTTTCGTCTTAGAATCCTCAACGATAGTTTGAACCAATGAAGAGCCATCTTCGTTCGACCATATAGGCATGAAATCCAAAATTCCACCATCTACAAATTAACTTCTGAATATTCTTTCGACACGAGCAAGAAACGAAAAGAATAAAGGGGACGATATCCTTCGAGCAGTGATCACAAAAAGGGACAAGCCAAAGAGGGAAGCACGACATTCCTACGAGATACAATATTCGATTAGTAGGTAACGATCGAGATTAAAGTATTCAAGCATAAAAGTTTTACACCTTAATCGGAATACTTTTTAATCCATCGAGTAGGAACTTTATTTTACGGGAGAAAAAGCTCATCTAACATAGATCGAAATCCGCGACTTGGAAAAAACCATCGCATTTAAGTCCCAAAAACATCTATCATCCATATTAGATAAAATAACCGATCAAGTAATATCGATAAGCTGATCAAGTTGTTTGTGACTTAACCTCCTCGGACATGACGACGAAAAAAGAAGACGGAGTTAGACGTATTCTCGCTTCAGCACAACGGATATGTCTTTATGCTTTCAAGAGCAAACAATACGGAGAAAGCAAGCGTGAGAAGATTATCGGCCAATCAAAGATCTTCAAAAGCTTGTACCTGTACCTTTTTCCCACAGGAATCTTACAATGAGTACTGAGTCGACACCTTTGACTTTAGGGAGGTTAACTGCGCTTATGATGGAGCTCTCCATGCGAATGAAAAGAGCAGATCAAGAAGAAAGAATATGGACCATTCAAGCCAGGTAAAGCTAATATAATTCGGGGGACCATAAGGAGTTTATCATGAGAAATGGGTCGCGCCATACCCACTTGAAAAGAAAGAGCTCCCGATTGAGAGCGAAGATCGTATACTAGAAACTCAACCTCCGAATTTCTTAGAAGCAAGCACCTTTAGACCATTTGGTCCCTAAGCAATCTTTCTATACCCTCTTGAAGCATTAAAAAAATTCTACGCAGCTCTCCATTAATTAGAACAGATTTGGGAACCCTTGAAAATCGACATGTTGCTGAGATAGGTGTGGAGCAAGAAGCGATTAGAAGAAGGGTTAAGAGGTCCCCCGACAGATAAGTTATAGTTTCCACCTAGAAACCTCATTCTTCATCTTTATTTATGTCTCGTCCCAAGCTTTTTAGATGAATATTATCTCCTACTTAAAAGACCCAAGTTTTTATAAAGGAGCTTTCATTTTAAAGCAACCAATAGAACGTAGCCATGCTTCAGCACACCAAGTGTTAGGATACTGACACCAAGAAGATGACTTCTGAATATTTTATTGAATACCAGAAAGTAGGAGGATAGATCGAAGAATATTCATGATACCTTTAAGTTAGATCGCGAGAACCATCACCAATAAATACCGCTGTCGTCGAGCGTAGAATAAAAATAGACCAACGTAGTAGAGGTCATATCTTGAATCCTTTGAATATTCCAGCTTCAACTGCCGGGGGAAATGATAAGTGGAGTGATCCATAATGAGTAAAAAAACAATCAAGGGAGCTAAGGGGTCCCCCTGTTTCAAGCCTCGGTGTTTAAATGAAATTAGTAGTGGGACTCCGTTAAACTTAAATAGAGGCCTTCCCTGAAGACAGACAATCACGAATCCATGAACGCCATTTAGGGAGAATCCAAAAAAAAGAGATTGAGAAACAGTCATCAAGATATTCATCTAACCGGAATCATAAGCCTTGGTGAATCGACTTTTTTCAAAATCATGGCGTTGCTGTTTTAAGTTAGCATGAGTAAGTTTTCATCTGTAAATAAAGGACCATCGACGATTTGTTACTAGGAAGGAATGAGTCTGAACATCTGAGATGAGATTCGAAATAACCTAAGAATAGCCGAGAAGCTAGGATCTTAGTACGGGATTTGTAAAGGCTTCAAATTAAATGATGGAGACGGTAGTCAGCTTAACAACTTTCGGATCAAACTATAGGGAATGAGGCCACAAACGAGAGTTGCATCCAATAGCAAAATCTCCATGATCAAAAAACCATTTCATATATGCAAAAAAAGTCAGGCCCAACAAACGGTACAATACTTACGAAAAAAATTCGAAAAGTAAAACCGTCCGGGCCTAAGGGATTATCAACTCCAAACCCTACTACGGCTGTGGATTATCTTCATTTTGAGATCGGAGATTCCAATTATAAGATGATTATTTTGAGCGATTAGAAAAGGAAAGTAAGACTACTCGTCTAGATCGGGTTTGGAATTGTCTCGTAAAATGCCTTCTAAAATCTTGTTTAAACAAGCGATCAGGTTCGACAATCAATCACCATCACCATAATACTTTAATGAACGATTGGCGCCGCTCGTTTTTTTGTTGACTGATAGCATGATGATAGTATTTGGCGTTTGCGTCCCCTCGATTGCCAGTGTGAATTTTTGCCTTTTTGCATGAATCACGTAGTTAGTAGATTGAACAACATCGTGTAATTGTTTCAGACTTACCAAACGAGACAAAAGGAATGTCGTCGGTGCTCCTCTTGTTCCAACACTTTATCCATGTCACCACTATTTAGATTTAAGATCTTTAGCGAATAGACCTTACTGATGCTCTTTGATATAAAGTCCATGCTCGAATCTCCATTCTTCAACATTTTTAAACGCTTATTTTTTAAATACCGAACTCCATACCATTGTTAATCATCAGAGTTAAAAGGAATTCCAACGATTGTGGAGACAAGTCATCGAATCCAGGAAGCTAAGCAAGAGTGCTTAGACATTGAATCGAATGAGAAGTAGGGCCTAAATCATTGAAAAGATTCCTTGAGTAAAATCGGCATGTGGTTGAGAGGTGCGATCCTGCTAGATAGCCGAAACACGAGGAAAAGCTGAAGTAAACCATTAGACATAAGAACAGATCTATCTATGTACTCATCTTGGTAGCCGATGGATGAGCCATGTGAAAAGAGAATCCCATAGCTGGATATCATTAAACCCAAATTCGGAAATAAAGGAATTAAACGCGTTAGCTTCCATGACTGTTAAAAACGTCACCCCACCGGTTCGCCTCAATACATCTAACTTTGTTGAAGTCCCCCATAATTAAACTTTCTCCATTCAATAGTGATAAGAGATTCGAGATAACTCCACAACCTATCGTTTAGCATGAAACAGATTAGGGGGCAATAATAGAACGATTAATTAATAACTTTGGATTGTTTGGTATCCAGTCCATACAAAGCTATAAAATTATCAGATATAGTATGATGATCCTTCTTGAAGAAATTAGTATCCCAAGCGCAAAGAATACCACCTGAATTGCCACTAGCCTCACTAATAATGTGGTCGAAAAAATAGTTTTCCCGTAGAAATTTAACCTCCATAGCCGAAACACTCTCCATCTTAGTTTCCTTGAATAGACAAAAAAAAACTTATTTATGTTTAGAAATCAACTCCTTGATCCAATCATTCTTAGCCTTGGAGATCCTAGGCCTTGATTTTAAGAAAAGAGACAATTATCGGAAAACTAATTGTTCTCTTGAGTTCTAATAATCTTCTCCATGTTTTTAGTACTAACCTTCCATAGAAAAGCCCATTTTTGACCACCGTACTCATTTCTTCTAAAATCTCCAATATGGTCCACCTTCTTGATATTAACCTCCATTACTAAAACTTTCAGAAGAGACTCTGTCCACGGAAGTTTTACCGCCTCTTCCAATACTCTCGAATAACTCTTGCGACTACATAGGAGGTTCGAACAGATTCTGCTTCAGGCTATATCTTGATTCATTAAGCTGGATATCATTGGCAGGGTGAAACTCGGAGGATATGGGATGGCTGGTTGACGTATCCTGTGGTTTTTGACTTCTTTTAGTTGCAGTTTTGTCAAGTAGAGTGTATATATTGATTAGGATCAGACGATATCTCCTTATCATCTTAGATCTCACCATGTTGTTGCTTCGAAACCCTGAACTTCCACCGTATCGCCAAAGTATGTGTCCCGTCTCACTAAATTTCACTGCATTCTCCACTCGTCGTTGTTCTTAGGTTATTTGACATGTTAATTGATCTTAGCGGACTGTCGTCTGAGATACAATTCTTTCTAAGGATACATCTTTGAAGGATGGGAGGGACCTAAAACAAAGGTTCCTTGGCACGAGCCAAAAAACCTCCCTTTTTACAATAAGCTTATCAAATTTCAAGTTGTTCTCCGTTTGGCTGTCTTAAACATCATACGTTTCACGTGGCAAAAGAGGTCATCATAACATTTTATAATTAAACTAAAATTTCTCCCCAATTTAGAACTGATCTTTTGAAAAGTTGAACGAGTTCAAAAGCATTTAAAGGAATCCTCAATGTCGACTCCAAACTATCCGTTATTTAGCGGCGAAATTGATTGCGGCATTACAAAGACGGCGAAACCACGAAGCAAACACCAACGTGTTCCCATGAATTGCGATTTAGATTATGATGATTTCTGTTCAATCATTACCCACAATCCTCTAGGTAAACAACGCAGAGTGGTATGACAACACACTCGTTAGACAAAAGTACCTTGTAAGTTATTAATGGAAAGAAAAATTGGAGAACTTAGCTCCATAACACAATTGTGAGACCTGTTCACCAGGCGAAGAGCGTTAAAACAAAGGACACGGTTTCAAATAGACGAATAAAGATCTTTTGGTCCCCTTGATTCTGGACAATAGCCTGCTTAAAACCCTGTTACTTTACCAGAGGGCACAGGTTTCTCTTTCTGAAATAGGTAGAAGCTTTGCATTTATAAACCGGCATAATTAGCTGATATAAGTGAAAACGGCCCTCAATCCAAATTGTTTGAAAATTCTCATATTAGACGATTCGATTGAGACATTAATGATACCGAACAAAAGCGATAACGCTTCCCTGCCTTTAGACTCTTGTATTAGGAATGAACACATCGACCACGGTGCCGTAACGTTTACATACTTCCAAAGGTCCCTACTTGAAACAACTGATCAGGAATTAGAGATGAACACCGATTCGAGATCTTGAAGGTTTGGCTGATTTTGCTCGATTTGAAGGGGACGCGTTCTGGAAACGAAAAACCCTGTCGTCAAAGCATTTATAAAAATAAGGGCAACGTGAAATTTAAATAATATAAGAAAGGACAATCGAGTTAAAACCCTGAAGTCAGATGACGAAAAGACGCCTAACAGTGCTCGATATGAATTCATCAATTAAATGACAGATCCCAAATTTTCAGGGGGCTTTATAACGATTTAAACAGCTAAGGATTAAGGGGATTATAGAATCGGAAGATTGAGAAAAGGTTTGATCGCTCGCCATTTGAAAAGGGGATTTTTGTTGACTAGTGTTGATCGCCGCTTCAAAGGTTTGAACTAATTGTGAAAATATTAATAACAACTAGGAAATGTTGAATTGATCAATCAACATCTTGTATTATCTAAAAGCGTCTTTTAATTTCTAATCAATTTTGGTAGCTATTTTTACCTCGTGTCAAATCAGAAAAGTTGTCCGATAAGTCGATTTAGATTTGCACAAACACAAAACTTTTGCTCTTTTGGATAGGCGAATGATTCTTGTTTACCATCCTTTTTCTTTTCTTCATTTTATTATTGTTGTAAGAATTCAGATGCTTGAACGTAAAGATAAAGCTAGAATCTAAAACTAGAATACAAAAGAAAGAATGATCATTGATGATTAGGAATATATACCCCCGACAGTATCATTATATAAGGTTATCACTAAATACTCGATTTAAAACTTATTAATGAAACACATTAAGCTGTCTTAAACTTTTAATACAAGTCTACGTACATGGTATGTGACACGAGCAAATTACAAGACGTTATAATTAAGCTATCGATTTGTTCTTTTGGGTAACCATGGTTTCCGACCGTTTGGCCAACTAATCCACGGGGTTTGAACCCACCGCCACACAGACTCAAACCAGGTAAAACCCTCATTTTTCAGGAGGTTGGCGTGACTACTAAAAAAATTGTTTTGATTTTCATACATGGTTTAAAACAATACAGTAATTTTCTTCGTAATTGATTATGCATAAAGTTTAAACGAAACAACTAACATGATACACCGAAAGTAATCATCTCTTGTTTTTCCTGAAAAGACGCACATTTATTTTATGGGGTGAAGTTGGCAAAGCCATGCCCCATGAGTCCATGACATTATTGCACAGACAAAATTGTATGGCCATACAAACGTAACCGACGGATTTAATTAATTTATACTATACTCTTTCATAATAAGATGATATGCATGACACTGATCAATACAAAAAAAAGAAAAAAAAAGAAAGAAAATAAATTCTGGATTTTACAGACTATAATAATCTTCTTTTTAAAAGTTACTACTAATCTTTTATATAATAAAAGAATTACATCATTTCGGAGTTTTCTATCAAATTGAATCTTATGAATTAAAAAGTTGGACCAATAAGATGACTTGATTTTGCCACGTAAGCAAAATCGTGCATTCTGATTGGTCAATAAAAAGTCAAAATTGAATTAATTTTGTCATTTTAAGTGGAGGTAATTAATAAAAACTTAGTGATTTTTAATTTTAAATAAATTATATGGAGTTAAGTGTAAATTTATAAATTTACAAGTTTTATCATAACTTTAAAAAATAAACAAACAATTTTTTACTTCCAAACAAAGATTTAACAGTATCTAATCACATCTCAAATCTACCCGAAGACTTTTTGATGGATTTTTCATTGTCGGTCTGAAATTATGTTGTACAACCAAATAGAAAAACACCGAAGCACATAAAATATCATAAATTAATAAAAAGGGTTTTCTAGCTATTCATTGATGTGTTTGAAAGAATTGCATTTTTTTTCTTTTTGTTTAATACGTACTAAAATTCTAACATTTAAATTTCTCAAAAAGTCTTTATTCCATTGAATTGTATGTATGCCTATAAATCATATATAACAATCTAGGCTACTTTTATATATTAAAAAAATGTTGGTGGCGGAAAAATGGGTAAAACTCTTTTTATATTTGTATATGTATTAAAGATATACAATAGGTAAATCTTTGTTTGACCAAAACATATTGTATGTACGAAACATAATACTTATTTGAGTTTTTTAGCTTTCTATATTCTATAAATATTGACGATTTTGATAACTCAACTTGATGCTTTTAAATTCGATTGCGAAGCTAAATTTTTACATGTTTTAACACAAAGTGTGACCATTAATCTTAAGTATAGCTGACTCAATAATGCAACTAGAATCATAAAACATATACAATATCAACTGCATACCCAACGGTAAGATAACCAGCCTTCCAAAGTGGAGGTCAATGGTTCGAATATAACGAGGAGAAAATTAATCCCCTTGTGGCCTTGAAGGTTCACATGAGCCGACTTCGGACTACCTAAAAGAGTAGTTTTGTAGATATTAGTCGGCTCACAATGTCGAGTTAGTTAACAGGTAAATCAAAAGAAAAAAATTAGTAATTATCCTCAAGCTCATATAATATATATAAGATATGAATCTATTCTCTTCATATGATTTCGATAATACTCTATAACATAACTTATAAAACAAAATAAAAATAAAAATCATACATGTATTTAAAAAACATAATGTCTAAACCTCGTGCGTGCACGGTCATTAAAACTAGTACTTTAAACTTAAAGAAAAACATTTATTGTTGTTTTTATTAAATTAATCGAATCATTGTAATATTAAAAGATTTTTACATGGACTATTTTATATTTTCTTACATGAGATTATTTGAAGTTTACATCAGATACTAAACTGTTTTGAATAACGCATTGTAATTTTTATAATTGATATAAAGATTCATACTCGCCACACATATATATACTAACACTGGTTTCACAATAATACGATCCAAATATGTCCATGGACTATTAAAGGTTGCTTTCTTTTTTAATTTCTTCTTATTATTTAAGGCGGTGACATATGACCATTTTACAAAGATCTCAATTTTTTTTAATACGAGTCATGCAGACCCGTGCGTTGCACACGGCTTGTGTCAATTTTTTTGTTGCATGGTGTGCGTATAATGGTCGCTTGCATCGTGATTTTGTCGAGTGTTGATTCGTTTGTTGGATGGGTTGTGTGCAATTTGTTTTCGCTCGGGTTGCGTATAAGGGTTGATTGCATAATGAATTTGTGATGGTGTATAGTTTGGTAATCGGCTGTACTAATATGATATATAAGATAATATTTAAGCCCAAAAAGTATCGTGCGACAATTTGAGTGTAATTTTGATTGCATAAATGTTCTATCAAATGTTGATTACGTTTGGATAAAGTATGCTAACATCCCAAAATCCTCTTATTTTTAAAGTTTAGCACGGTTAGCTGAGTTTTCTTTATAACTTATTATGTTTGAATTGCTATGAGCGTGTATTGTAACACTCTTGATGTATTTATTTGAATTGTGAGATGCCTAGTGAGTAATCTTTATTCTGGGTTTGCCTCATATTGGAACGCATCATCTATGTGCATTACTTACACATCGAACTTTGATTATATACATTAAATTTGGTGAACTTTAATACAAAGCTATTGCCAGCAAAAATATTCGAGCTACCCATTTAGAAGATTTTCTTTAATGGAATTTAACATTGATGTGTCCATATCCTTCACAATCCCGTTGGATTCTATTATGTGTCAAATTCTTTTAATTAAAGCTTTCGTTCTTTCCTATTAAATGGTTGACATTATGGGTTTTTTAAAATAATAGAACCATGAAATACATGAGTTGACTATTATAAAAGTCCATGGAAAAAAGCTTGGAACATGAAACATCCCAGATATTTAAATAAATGGGTCATTGGTTACACGTGCCTCAAAGTTGTCGAATGGGTAAATTAAAAAAATTGGGCCTAAAATGGAAAACGGCATAAACAAGACAAGATCACCAAAGTGTTACTTATATTGACATTGCATAAATCTTGATAATCATTTCATTTCATAAATAGATCAATTGCAAACATATTTTAAAGATTAAAATATTGTGAATTTAAGAAAAGAAAGACAAAAAGGTGTTTGTAATAAGCCTTGACCCGTCTTCATATGTTGCCTAATTTAAAACACATACAAAATATTAGCCAAAAAAAGGTAACAATATCTCAATATGCCTTTGACATTATAGCAACTACTTCGGCATTCAATGATACATTATCATCAAGAAGAACATGCTCAATTTGTAACATCGTTATTACAAAAAAAACCATGGGAACAATAAAGATAAAAGCCTTAGTTATTAATATGACACAACTACTAACCTATGGATGATATCTTCCCTTGAGCAGTCGTCAGCTCACCATAAAAAACACGAATGGGACAAAACTAAACCTGCACATATCATTCCCGAAAATCAAATTATACTCGGCACGTTGTATCGTATTTGACATGCTAATTAATTACTGTGTATAAAACATATGGCCGAAAATCCCAACCCGACTGATTTTTGTATTTACTGCAAGAATCTGTTGTTGTTAGTATTACCTGCATTAACATACATAGCCATATATATTAAAAATAAATGTCCTATAAAAAATGTATGTTAGACAAATGCAGTTGCATTAAGGAGTACATGACTGAAGGACTGAAGCCCCCGCAAAAACCCCTGAAGTAAGTAAAACGATATGTAGGCTCAAAGTTTCCTAATACAATTTATTTCTCATGCAATTACTTTTTTGTTTCACCTTCAAGTTCTCATATTGTACAAAGAACATACACAAAAGTACCTTTGCTCGTCAAGAGAGTTTGAGGTGCCTGTTGTCAGTTGCCTACTCATAAGATTGTCCCAATCTAAAGGTCCTAGTCTTTTGAAGAGCCTAGGGCACCCGTGATGTCATAAGTAAGAATAATTGTTTATGCTCTATCAACCAAAGACCCTGATAAGTGACTTATCTTTGTATTAGAAGAAGATGAAAAAGCCCGTCTTTTGGGCATGAGGCATGACTGCATCAATGATCAAGATTCTATGTTAAAATCAGTTTAGCGAAATAGCATCTTCAGGGGCATGCTAACCACGTGAGAGACCTCAAATGTCGCAGACTCAATAGACACAGGAAGAAAGGGCAAAGTTTAACTTAATTTGAGCGACATTTTGGAGTCTTTGTGTTGTCATTTATCCAGATTTGATTATTCTTATGTTGTTTCATACCCTATCTTGGTGAAAACTATTCCATCCTGAAAATATCAAGTACACCAAAGAACCTTTGGCCTAGCGGTATGTGAGTGACCCATCAACAAATAGGTTATGGGTTCCTCACATTCTGCATTCAAGAAAGTAACACGATATGTGGGCTCAAAGTTTGAAATACAAAATATTATCATTCATTCTTTTTGTTTCACCTCCAAGTTCATATTGTCTGAACAACATATGCAAAAGTACCTCTGCTCATCAAGAGAGTTCCAGGTGCTTGTTGCTGGCTGCCCACTCATTAATAGATTCTTTGGGGGGGGCAAAATCCATAGGCCTCCAGTTTTCTGTAGGTCTAGCGCAACTGTGACATCATAAGTACGCCGATTGTTAGTGTCTTTATCAACCAAAGACAGTTGGTGGTAAGTGACTTATCTTTGTATCAGAAGAAGATGAAGAAGTCCCATCATTTAGGGGATGGTCTATGCTGCACAGTGATTGTAAATCTAAGTTAAAGTCAGTTTATTGAGAATGCACCTTCAGTGCAAGCTAACCAATGAGAGACCTCAAACTTCAGTGCAAGCTAACCAATGACTTATCTTTAACATAGCCATATATATTAAAAATAATGACTATAAACAAATGTATATTGTAAACTACAGTTGGCAGCGACGTACATGATCCTGCCATACTGGATAGCCGCAAAAACACCCTGAAATATTAGCATTACCACATTTAAATTCTCAACACCGAGGGATTTACGATTTAAATGAGTAAAAAAATGTATTTATCTAACTACAACATAAAGATTATCGGTTAAAGCCGCCTAATAACGTTATAATGCTTTGGTTCAAAGTGGCCTAACATAATGCAAAATGTATTTTAAATGGTTAAAGCCGCCTAATAACGTTATAATGCTTTGGTAAACTCTTACCTTATGAGTCAACTCAACAGCAATATATCGCCATATGTTTGTAGAAGATCATGGAATGTAGGTTTCACGACCAATGGCTGTCCGGATTTTACAAATATATATTCAGGGGAACCCGATTATATTCCAATTATAGAGAAATTCATAAATTAAACAACAAACCATTTCATGATCAACATCCATACCGTATCTTCATGCTCAAAATAGAAAGTCATGATTTATAGCTCAAATCATCAATTTGCTCTCGTGGAATTGAACCCCGAACCTGAAATTAAAAAAATTCACTACTCAAGTATTTGGAAGGCAAATATTATTATCCATCCATTCAAACATTGCATTGTGAATTAAATATATCTGGAGTGCCACCTTTTTCAATATGTAATTATTTACCTGGAAAAATGATGACTTGAATCCATCATACTCCAACAATTTTTCATACTCCAACAATTGTGAACTTCTTATTGATACTCTTTTGAGTTTATCATTTTCTTCTTGCATTCCACTTAATTTCATCTTCAAATCATCTACTAACTGTAACATAAATTACGGCAAACATATGTCAACCTATTAAATCAAGCCCTAAAATAATTTAACCTCAACATATTCGATGATTACCTTCAACCTGATTGTTTATATTATAGCTACAACGAAATTGTTAGAAAATATGATTTTTGATATTAGTTTCAACATCAACATACCTGGGATTCTAAAATTCGATCTTGAATCTGCTGCGGGAAATCAATTGTGGCTGCTCTATGAAAAGAAGAATTGATTTGTATATTTTTCTTGTGTAAATGGAGGATGGTTTGATGTTGTAATCTTTAATAGCTCTTTGAGACCGATGATCTTCTTATGAAGAAGTGTAACTGCATAATGAATGTCGAACCACGGGAGTCTTGTTTGTGGGCAGCAGGCTTTTGTACATATAGCTATGTGGGTAATACAAAGCATTTAAAGATACAGCCCCAATAAATTTAGGGGCTCGATCTTTTAGTATAATAGATTTAAGCCTATTATTTACAACAGTCGAGTCTAACCGTTTTAAAAGACATTGTAATTTATAATTTAAGTTATTATTACAACGGTTAAATATAAAGTTTTAAAAGAATTCAATATTTTCTTGCTCAGTCTTATATTTTACAACGGTTACACCTAACTGTTGCAAAAAATATTTTCAAACTTTCAATCCTAAAGTTATATTTTCAAAAAGA
>BQNB010032116.1:0-53433 GCA_026074375.1 Tanacetum coccineum
GTTGCGGTTTTACCAAAACCGCACCGCACCGCATATTTATTTTTTTTAAACCGAAAACGGCACATTGATTATTTAATGTGTGTTATAAGGCTTCTACCACATATTATCATTAATATTCTTATAAGTTATAAGTGATGTGTGTGTTTACATTAAATATATGCGTTGTTATAACCGAAAAAACCGACTATGTAAACCAAAAACCGCAAAAACTGCATGTGATGGTGCGGTGCGGTTAAAAACCGCAAACCCGCAAAAACCGCAAAACCGAAACCGTGGTGCGGTTCGGTTTCTATTTTTGAAGAAACCGCTTCGGTTTTAGTCAAAAACCGCACCAAACCGCACCATGCTCACCCCTATGCTTTTATGATGTGCTTATTAGCTTATATGACTCAGATAGGCACAAATCAAGTGTTTGGCTAAGCTTATATGAGTGAGCTAATGTGCTTAATTAAGGGATTTTCTATTATCCCTGAAACCGTGGCTTGTTAACGGGTTCGGGCATATATAACATGCTCCGTCACAAATTACAATTTTACACTCAATTTCAAACACATTAGCTCATGACTTATGAGCTTATTAACCCATGTCTAATAAGTCATTTACTAACATAAGATAAACCAAACACTTAAGCTTATCAGTTCACGGACATAAGCTAATCCAATTATATAAGCCATAAGCTGCTTGGATAATATTAAATTCCTAAATCCAATATCCAATATCAATCTTGTAGTAAACCTATTAATTTAACTTCATATTCTTAAACACTCAAGCAAAACAACAACAAAATTAATAACGCATATTAAGAAATTGATAAAATTGATGGATACTGTGACAAGAAAGTACCTGAAGCAGATGGGGGAGACAAGACAACAACGAGGAACTCTGACTCACGTTATAAGCAGTGCTCGTGTTTTGGTGAGTTTGACATTTGGTTTCCTTCTTCTTTGGGGGATGTACATTTTAGGTCCTCATAGGATATATAGAGTATAGACAATAGACTAGGTTTCATGATGCTAGTTTTCAAGAATATATGGAATCAATTATAGTAGGTTACTCGCGTTTAGTCCAAAGGAAACACTCATGGTTTTTGCAAAATGTTTTCTAAAAAACAAGAAAAATAAAGATTGTGTTAAAATCAAATGCTTCTCATTAAATTTTCTAAAAAAAAGAAAATTTGCATTTTCTATTTTAACCGAAAAAACTACAAAATACTTTTTTTCCGTGTTTCCCTTGTAACCCCCCTCATATAAATGTGTTTTTTATGTTTTGTGAAAAATTAAAGGTTAAGTCAATAAATAGCTCATGGACTTGCTAAAATTTTCAAACATAGGTAATGAACTTACTAAAATCTTTTTATCACCCTTAGAACCCTTAAATTTGTTCCAATACCATCAATATCGTCCATTTTTGTAACAGACTACCTGTTGAAACCGGCTAAGAAGTACACATCACCATTTTTAATTAATTATTTTTATTACAACTCTTTAAGGACTAAACCTAACACCCCTCTTTAATAACCGACCAACCCTTAATAAAAGTCAAACATAACACCCCTCTTTATCATACTCGGTTTTCCCCCAAATCAAAAGAACCCTAACTCCCAATTTGTTAACCCTAATTCCTAATCTTGTAACCCAATATTCAATTTTATGTAATTGAGTTAATAAACATGATGGAAAAGGGTAAACCTTATAGGAATCGTGTTTTTACAGTTAATCTAAAACACGATTGTGTTTTTACAATGGATCCTTTTCATTATTTGAATGGAGATGAAAAGAAAATAACAGATATTAATTTTGAAGGTATGTCATTTGTTACTTTTCGTGATGTAATTAGGCACTTAGTTCATGCCCCTGTTGCTAAGTTATATTATTGCAAAGTAGGCACTCCATCAAGAATAGGTATTACAGAACTAAAGAACGATGTTAATGTTGAGGCATTTTTAACTGTTGGTTATGAATCTAAATGGGTAGTTGATTTGTATGTAGAGCATCATGGTTATGATGCTTTAGATATTATAGACCAAGCAGAAACCATGGCTATTGATGAGAGTAATGAGTCTAGTAATGCTTAATGTTCTAATGATGATGATGACTTAACTTTTGTGGATTTTCTTACAAAAGAATATGATAATGTAGTTATTAAGAATTTGACTATCAATGTTCCTTAATAAGTTGTGCTCTAATAGTGGACACTTTAGAGGTTTCATAGATGAACTTGTGAATGCCAATGTTCTAACAGTTGCAGATGACCCAGAGAATACATATCCTTAGTTTAATGTTAAGTAGGGAATGACTTAAAAAAAGACATGATCCCTTACAGGCTTGGAATGCAATGAAACCTATACTAGGAATGAGATTTGAACATCCTAAACAACTTAAACTTTATGTGGAAACTAGAAGGGGGGTTGAATAATTTACCTCTTTTTAAAATTTAATTACATTTGTTTATAAAAGCGTAGATTCGAGTTTACGTAAGATCAATTGTATACAATAAATATATACACAAACAATATTAACTACGAAATATAAAGTGCAAGATGAAAGTACAGAGTTAGAAAGATCAAACCACAACATGAAGATTTATAGTGGTTCGGTAACGAAGATCCTCTTCATCCTACTTCACTCCCCGAGTATCCAACTCGAGAGTTCACTGCACTATGTCAACAAGCTCCATTCAGGCGAAGAAAACCGTACAAACGTTGCTTACACCAATTTCTGACACTAAGCTAAATGTCGAGTTCTAATCTTAGCTAGAACCAATCTACCACTCACAAACGTATTTTGAGGACTAAAATACTAACCGCTTACTCACGTATTTTCTCACCTAAAATACTAACACGATCTACCCGATCTAACTATTACACAATAATGGAAGTTATGTGGTTGATATACAAACTACAACGAGAGCGTAACAACGTTAAGTATGCACAAACTAATCTATAATACTTCGTATCTTGATGATTACGAGTATTCTTCTCTTGCACTTGGAGAGGAAAAATTAGAGCACTTGTAAACATATGTTTATACAAGTTAAATGATCAAAGACTAGAAAATATGTAAGCTGATCTAAAACAGAGAAAACTGTGTGCAAAGAGGTGAAAAAATATGTGAAAACAGTCCACTATTTATAGGCAAAGATTGGGAGTCGTAAGCCTGGCGGTCCCTTATCTAAGCCTGGCGGTCCCCTTATTAATAAGGGGGCCAATAAGCCTATAAGGGGGCCGGTGATACTATGACGCCCCTAATTTTGTCCTTTTATGGGGAAATGTTTTCTGGTTCAGGTTTATTTGATTTTAGAGAGGAAAACTTGATTTCAAATATATAATTAAATAAAACATTTTTTCTAATTACAAAAATATTTTGTCTAATTTATTTTTGTAAAAAGGCTTTGTTACATTTGTAAAAATATAAAGTTTAAGACAAAAAATTATTACTTTGATCATTTAACAAATTAATCATTTGTTTGTTCATACCTTAAATGATTTACGTCGAAATAGAAATTTGCAACTAATAACTTATTTACGTTTAATTTTACGTAAAATGTTTTTATATTTTGTGATTATCAAAACATAGAGAAGTCGAAATATAAATAATGTTTTTAGAGATTATGTGTATTAACAATCTTTCCCTTTTGATGATTACAAACTATAAACTCACTATATGTAAAAATATATTTAAACAAGTTTTTAGTGAGTTTTAGTCTATTTCTCCCCCTTTTGTAGAATCAAAAAGACGGCGTCGATGCAAAAAAAATAATTCGACAAAATAAACACTCCCCCTTGATGTGTGCCCCCCTCTCGTTTAAGAGCATCAAAGAATCGAGCTATGGTGACTTGCTACAAAAACGAGTTAAAAACGAGGCAATACATATTTCCAACTTCAAGCAATATCACGACAAAAATATATAAAAGTGGCTAAAAAATAAATTAAGCCAAAATAAATCAACCACACAATAAATAAACCAACCATCACAAGCATAACATAAAATTAAAAATTCATTCATAGGATGATAAAAATCATACATAAAGCATGATTATACATAGCTAAATAATAAAACTACAACTATCCTAATTGGTCGAGAGCCATAGGATTTGCTTGCAAATGGGGTGATCAATTTTTTATTAATATGTTTAGTTTGTGGGTGGAGAGGTTGATGGTGTGGAAGGGTTCGGTGGTGGAGAATTTGGTGCGGAAGGTTGCGGGAGCAAGTGCTCAATGTAGGAGAACATATAGTGCAGTTCATCCCTTAAACAAAAAATGAGGCTTCGGTTATGGAGACAACATAGACAAGTTGCTCCGTGGGCATCAAGAAGATTGAATGGGATTGGATGAGCTACAATGGGTTGATGGTGATGAAGTGTTGAAAGCATAGTCAAGTGAAGTGATTGGTGAAGTATAAGAGTAATGTCCATGGGTTGATGCTCATGTAATGGTGAGGGATGAGAGACTCTTGAAGGTGTTGAGTTGTTGGAGCTTCGGTAGGGATTAGTTAATGGAGATGGGGAGTAAAATGGTGATGAGTTAAGTTTGGAAGCAATTGAGGAGGAAGATGAAGTACCTCTAGTGGATGGTGTCTTGATAGGTGTATTAGGTGCATGTGGTGATAGAGGTTTGTGTTTGGGTGATGAAGTCTTAACATCATCTTTGATAAGATCTATAAAGAGTTGTCTTGGTTGTTTTTAATTTTGGGTTTTTTTGTAACTCTTAAAGTGGAGGTTTGAGAAGATGCAATGGATTTGTTTGAGGTTGAAGATGAATGAGGAAGATGATGATTTAAAAATGAGAATGGGGGCCATTTTAAAAAGAGTGGATTGTGTATATTTGGTATGGGTTAGTGTTAAAATGGCCAAATCTAAGGAATATCAGAAATCCTGGGTAATTATAGCTGAGACTAAACTAAAGGTGGTCAAAAGCAAAAAAGAAAACAGTGATTTTTTTAGACACAGTTGTTGGTCCCTTATCTAGGGTGCCGGTCCCATATCAATAAGGGACCGTCCTTGGGAAATTTGGGACCGCCACCTGGTGAATTTCCAGGGTGCCAGAATTTTGTTGCAAGCTATTTTCTGTAAGAAATGTAGTGATTTGGGTAGCTATTTTGCAGCAAATCCTATGTTTAAAGCTCACGAGAATCAACACTAGCTAACTAATATACAAAATTATATTCTAAGCATGCATGTGATTATTTAGAATAAAATATCATCAAGAAATAAGCATGCATGTTTGTATACTAAGAAGTGAGCAATAAGCATGATATTAATAAGCGTGCAAGTACTAAGTCACATAGTTAAGCACAAACCATGATATCATTTAGTTTTAACATTCATCTGATAAGTTAATTGGTCCTAATAAATAGTTATGTTATAATACATCCTCATGTAACATCCCTAATTATTTTAATCATGATCCTTATGATGAGCACAACGAGAATCTTTCGGGATTTCCTCATTAGATGGGTTAGTCAAAGGACTCATTCTTGGTGAACAAGAAATGAATTGATGATCACTTGGATTGACTCTGGTTAGTATGTCGAGAAATTTTGACAATAAAAGTCCGTATGGAAAAATACAATTAGAACGATGTTTGAAATTATTTATTCGATTGACGATGAAGTAAGAAAGATTAAATAAAGTGGAAAAAGTTATGCAATATAAAATATAAGCTTCACAACCCGACAAGTGATCTTTGTCAATATCAACGGTGCATAAAATATTTTATCGGATGAGAAGATGTGCCGTTTTGAGATAATGACAAATCTCTTTAGTAAAGAGATTGCATGGATTATCTAATGAGAACTTGAAGTCGTTAAGTCGCTTTTTAGTGACATTGTATATGATGGTGTTAGGATGAATTAGTTTAGTGTAAAGAGGATCATTGGTTGGATTGTTGTTGTGATCGATGATGGACATAAAGGACCATTCATTGTTATAGAAACAATGTTCTTCAAAAGGAAGATCGAGCAATGTTCCAAAGTCCCTAAGGGATGCATCCATTCATTTCTCATTAATTTTGAAAAAGACGATCCAAAGATCGTCGACTAATACGAGTTTGAACGTTTGATAAAATTCAATGATGAATTTAGGGTAGAAGTTTCCACTTAAGTGGAGAAAGGTTTGAAATCCTTCGTTGAGTAGAATTTATTCTAGATTGACCTGAGGATTGAATGTTGTGTCAACAATTCGTCCTTCATGGATTGGTCGATTAGATATTTTTAGAAATGACATTTTTAGAGACGAAGAGGAATTAATCATATGAGATTTATCGTAGAGATTTGCACATCATATCTCATGCCATAACTATGCTTGAGTTAGTGAAGCCTTGGCCATGAAGCAAATTAGAGTTGGTGAAGAAGATTCTTGAAAAACAATTGTGCATAGATCAAATCCACGAGTACCCGTAAGTAAGTCGTTTCCCTAAAGATATCTAAATCTAACAAAGCAAGTAGATATCCTGAAAGCAACCTCCAAATCCGCATCACAAAATTGACCAACAGAGAATAGATTGTAATTGAGGCCTTCGACGTAATAAACCCTCTTGATCATGACATTCCCTTGAACCAAATCCCCGTATCCAAGAATAGGTGCAAATTGATCATTTTTTAACTGCACCGTACCTAGAAAGTTTTTGACAAAATTAATTAGCAGCTTGAGGTTTCCCATCATATGCTTTGTGCATCCAGAGTCGACGATGAACAGGATGATTTGTACGATTTGCAAAAGAATTAAAAGACGATGGAGAATTGGATAAATTGGATCCCATTTTGTTTAATGGTTTCGAGACATTAATTGACCTATATGCATTATCTAAAGATAAACTAACACTCGTTTTCACATGTAATTTTTAGTCTTTGGTTTCCATTTATATCTTGATGGACATTATTTCCTAATCCACCAAGTCCATGTCGTTTGAGTTTTCTCATATAGCATCCTAAAGTAACTCCTGGATTTCTGGATAGTGGATTTTGAAGCAACTGTTTTCTTATGGGGTGTTGTAACAGATTGGTTCGCTTTTCTTGTGGGTTTCCTAGTTCTAATAGGCAGTGCATGAGGTTTTTTAGTTCCAACATTCACGTCATTGATAAACTTATAAACACAATCATCATGATTTGAATTAAACACACATTTGTCACAAGTAACATAAACAACTTTAACATTTGAAGTTTTAGCATTCAAACTGTCATTACACGCAGTTACAGACTTTGTTTTATTCAAAAAACTAGAAATTCTACAGTGGTCTTCTACTTCCTTCTTCTTAAGCATCACTTGACTATTTTTTTTGCATGACCTTATCTTTCAATTGAGTGCTCTTAAGCTGTGGCATGCTAACACTAGTGTTGTGACTTACTCCTGTAGAATTATTTATGCGAGGGATAAAATTCCTAAAAGTATGAGATAACTAAGGTGTTCTAGTTTGTGTTTTTTTTTGGTAAAGGGTTCCAAAATAACTGAACCAAGTACAAATATACAGCTTCATACAATTGCCAAAATAGATTTCAACTTTACAAGAACCTAACCGTTCTAGTTTATGTTGTCCTAGTGTTCAGTCGATACATTCCTGGTTTAATCAGATTCGTGTTTCTTTTAACTTGTTTTTGTTCTTTTTCTTTTTGAGGCAAAATCTGTGGAGCGACTGATTTTGATAAATCCTTTTTGTCATTAGTCTTGGGAACAGACCGTGATTTTGGAAGGAATTTTCTATCAAGAGAATTTGCAAAAGGAGACGGTTTTCATAAAACTGGTGATTTTTTAAATTTAAAAGCACTTGGTTATCTAATAATTGATGGTTATTCAAATTTAGTATCTACAGATTTTCCTTTTACTTTATTCAGCAAAGCACTCATTTTCAGCATTTACAATTGTCTTGTCTTGTAACTCAAATCGTTGATTTCAAGCATTTTTCGGTTTAGTTCAGCAATCAGGGAATCATTTTTAGCTTTCTTAACTTTTTCATTGTTCCATGATGTTAAAGATTGCTTAACCTAAGAGTTTTCACAGACGTTCTTTTCCTTTTCGTTTTGCAAAGAAATTTCAAGATTAATGCAATGTTTTTCTAGTTGAGCAAAACTTGTGTCATTTTTCTATTTATGACTCTTGGAGAGCTCAGTTTCAAGACGTTCACACTCTTCAATTTTCTCAAGGTATTTGCATGCCATTTCAGCGTATTCATCAATATCATCAATCAAAAGATGAATAGCATACACAAAATCCTTAGAGTAATATTCTTGCAAAAGTAGATCATCGACTTTTAGAAAAATTGTTTTTCAGTTTCTAGTTAAGATTTGAGATTACCAATCTCCATTTTCAAGTCATCGGCCTCTTTTTCAACAAATTTGACATATTTCAAGTGTTCAAGCATTTCTTCTTTTAAAGCTTGTTCAAAAATCCCAACATTTTTCAAAGCTTTGTGAGCAACTAGAATTAAGAGTTTTTGAAAAAGTTGCTTTATGTCATCCGTAATTGGATTTTGCCAATCCAGCTTACGAGTTTGCCAATTTGATTCAACAATCTCTCTTATGTTGTCCACATTAGCTTGAACATCTTGGAGCATACTTACGTTTACATATTGATTTATTTTAGGCAAGTATTCGATGTTTTTCACCAAATTTGTTGGTCTTTTCTGAAAAGGTGTTTTGAAAATGTTCTTTTTCGAATCATTTAAAAAATATAATTGCTTACGAGACTTCTGTTGTTGAGGAACAAAAAGATCATAAATGTTATTTAGTATTAAATCACCCATTTTTGATCTACTCTCTTCTACAAGACGAATTGTTTCTTCACTTTCGGGAGCAAATAAGTTTGCAAGATCATTCTTATCATATTAAATATTATATAAGCATGGTTTCTCCCATTGAGCTTTCTTGAGGTACCAAGGATTTGCAAAACTTATCGAACATTTACCATTATAATACGAACTAGGTTTATGAGTAGCAAAAAAACGGTTTGTACAAATTGACCAGTTTTATAAACAATGTCGTTTAAAAACTTTATCTGATTTTCCAAAGCAATTATTTTGTCAATGTCTTTGTCCTATTTGATTTTAAAATCCTTTTTCTGCTGTTGTGTTTCTTTTAAAATAAGAGAAAGTTGTGTTTCATGCTTAGAAATCTGATTTACTAGCTTGGTATTTTATTATCTTACTAAAAAAGTTTTGTATGCTTATCTTTTTAAAGATTCATCACATGGTCGTTTATTATCTGCCCAGTAAATCAAGAGCTTCTTTACACTTAAGTTCAGCTTTCTCTTTGTCTTGGTTATTTGTCTGAAAATTTTTGTACCTCTCAAGCTAAAATTGACAATCTTTAAGATCACGCTTGTTTTTCTCAAGCTCCTGAGTAAGAGACATGTTTTCTTTCTTCAATTGTTTTTGAATCTTTTTGTTTTCATCGGCATCTAGTTTTAATTTAGCGATTAAAGAAGCAAGCAACACACGTTTATTCTTAGGTTCCTCAACATTCAGGTCAACCCACCGTTCATTATTACTCATATATGATGAATTAAGAGTGACATTACTATCAACCTTTTCCATCACATATGTGTCATTAATAGATTTGGGTTACTCAAGATGCTGTCTTTTAGTGGCAAACACAGTATAGTCATCGTCCGAGTGTACCTTTTCTAATGGCTCAGTGTCAAAGGTAGGTCCAGAATTGTCATTAGTAGCATGTAAGACCTCCTGAATCTTTTCCATGTACATGTACTATGTTTCCAGTTCCTTCTCATCAAGCTCATCATATGTGTCTTGTAGCCATTCACTTTGTTCTATATTTAGCTGAATCCCTTTAGCCTATTTCTTGCATAGCAGCATATTTTCCTTGTGATATTCATAGTCCTAACCCACTTAGTTGATATGCACTCCTTAGAAAAAAATGCCCAAACCCTTTGCAATTAAAACATATTATCTCAAACTGCTAAATTATCTGATTTCCTACAGTTTTCTCTTTCCCAGCAACTGTTACTGCCCTATGATTCCTAAACTGCCTAGTATGTCTATCATTCCCAATTCTTAGAGAAGTGTCCACATTCTTGTTCCTTGTGTTTGATGAAGTTCTAAGATTAGTGTTGGTAGGTTTGTAGATGTTTTTGAAGTTCTTTGCAATGAGTGCCAAACTTTTCTGTATCTACTTATCTCTTTGAGCATGTTCTTTAGATGGTGACTCAGATGGAGGTTAAGGTGGTTTCACAATCTCTTTGCATTTGCTCTTGGTATTAGAATGTGATATGGTTAATGTTGTTTGTCTTGATGATGGTGCACGGGTTTTGTAAGGTTTTGGTGCTTGAGGTGCTTGATAATAGTCATTTGGATAATTCTGAGTAACAGCAACAAGTGCAAGTGGATTTGCATTCCTGGTTATTTTTTCAGCTCGAATTTTATTGGCTTCATTTTTGTATGTTTCATAATTTCAAAGGGTTTGTGATATGAGATAGTGTCCAGATCTTGAGCTTACTTGACAATTGTCATAAATCTTGACCATTCTGGTTGAAGTTGTTGTAGAAACTGAACATTCACCTGCATGTTGTCAACCTTCAACTTGTTCCATACAATTTCATTTATCATTCTGTAAAACCTTGTGTAGTATGACTCAATTGATTCCCTATCTCTTAAAGTGAACTTACCAAATTCCCAAAATAGCTTTGTCTTTACATCTTGAATGTTGATAGACTCTCTTTGTTGCGAATGTTCAATAGCAATCCACATTTCCTTTGCATTTGGACAAGCATTCACAGTAGAGTATATGTCATTACCAATCCCATTCGATATCATATGAATTGCTTCCGCTTTAGCATTAGTTAATTTCCAGCTCTCTGAAGTGGTATTGGTATAAGCTTCTATAACTATACGACCAAGTATCCTTGGATGTTCATCAGTTGCAGGAGTGTCTTGAAGTTAAACTTCGGTCATTATGTAAGGATCCTCGTAAATTCATTTCTTGAGTAGCTCTCTGTGTGGCTTTGTGTCAACGTATCTCATGAAAAGTGATTTCCATTGTGCATAGCTACCTGGTGTAAGCATTAGTAGACGTTCCTTGGAACCAACTGCCATGATGTCATTGTGCATTTGGCTATTTGATGAAGTCGTGATGAAGTTGGTTTGTGAAAAAGATAATGGATCTTAATTAGATAAAGTAATGTGTTATGGTTTTGTTGTATTTGTTGTTGTGATTTGAGTTCTTTGTAATCTTTGTTTGATTGATGTGTTAACTAAGGACTAACAATGATACTGTAACGTCGTTAAGGGTTCTTTGTTGTCTAGTTAACGGTCGTTAATGAATTAAACAAACAAGGATTAACGGTGTAACAAACTTGTCGTTAAGGGTTAACGGTGAAGTGGATAACAATTGTTTAGTTGAACTAACGAGGACTAACGGTGCAATAACTTTCGACTAGAGGGTAACCCGATGTCAAGTAAGGCTAGGGCTTGTAACTACTAACCAAAGCCCAATTATAACTCGGTATAGCCCGTGTTAACTCAAAGGTTGACTCAACTTGTATTCTCGAAAGTTTTATGACCCGTTCTCGCTAGTTTTGTTGAAACAATTCTCGCAAGTTTTATGACCCATTCTCGCTAGTTTTCTTTCTCGCAAGACGAAACAAGCTAAGCAAACACACAAGTCTTTATAACCCGTTCTCGCTAGTTTTATTTTTCGCAAGACGAACCAAGCTAAACATACACAGATTCATTCAGAATCTATACACGTAATTATAAAATATATAAAACGATGGAAAATTACCAATTTACCCTTGAGGACAAAGGTAAAAATAAAATTCTTCACAAATATATATATAATATAATATATTACGTATATTAACCGGGAAGTATGATTTCCCGGGTCGTTTCCCCAACGATTTATGAAATTGAAACCACGTTTGATGTTCGGACAATTATTTGAATTAGAAACAAAGATTGATTTGATTGTCTACTTTAAAAAAATTAAAATTAACAAATTCTAACAACTAAGCATGAAGACAAATAACGGGAAATCAAAATTTAACTAAAAACGCAAAACGGGACCACTAAACGGAGGTCAAAAACCCTAAATGTCTAAAAATAAACCTAACTTAAATTTTTCTTTTTAAATGGACTCTATTTGACTAAAAAGTAAGTTTAAAGAAAACTAGAACAAAAACGGAGTTGAAATGAGCGTTAAAACACGAAAAACGAGAACGGGGACAAATCCCGTTCTTTAAAAATCGAAATTTTGCAAATTAGACCCTACGAAAGCAAAACTAATTTTCCTACGAACTTTATGACAAAAGAAAATTTTCTAAAAAAGATTTATATTTTTTTGATTATTTTTCTATTTTTTATGGTTTTTTAAAGTTTTTAATGAAAATAAAAGTTTAAAAATACTAAACGAACTATAAAAATTCTAGAAAAATTACAGAAATTAGCTTATACTAAATGAAACCTAGGAAAAATAAGCTTATAAACACAGCTTATCAAATAAGCCGCGAAATAAGCTATAACAGCTTATAAGCTAAAATGGGCTAAATGTGTATAAGAATTTAATGAAGGGAGATGTGGTTGGATGAGCTATTGAAGCAAAACGGTTAAGTCATTGGTGTTGTGTGTTAGAGGTCACGGGTTCAAGTCTGGGCATACACCCTTTTTTATTTTATTTTTTTATTTTTGAAAACTCAAAAGAACAAAGTTGTAGATTAAGCTATTTTGAACAACTTTAACAAAACAATTATAAGCTAAAAGTCAATATTAAGTTCTCCAACAGCTTGTGAAAAGGTTGTTTACAGAAACATGGCTTTTGAGAGCCAAAAAGCTTGCATTCACTAAAATAAGCATAAAGGACTTAAATAAGCACAAAATTAAAAACCAAAAACTATCCTAGAAAGCTTATAACATGAAGAAGCTAATTTTTAAAAGCTAATTAACCTAATAACACATTAAGCTAACTAAATTTACTAATCTAAATGACAAACTCAGAAAATAACTCTAAGAGCTTAAAAACTAAATAAGCTAAAAAGCACAATAAGCTATTTCAAAAGCTGAGCTTTTGAAAACTAGACAAACCACATATAAGCTATAAATCTATTGCATAAAATCAAATCCTATAAGCTAAAAATCTAAATTTAAAAACTAAGTTCTAACAGCTACTGTTTTTAGTTTTTTAAGATTTTTGATGAACTTTAAAAGCAAATGTACCCTAGTAAATAAGCTAGAAATCTAAAAACAAGTTTTAATCTAACTAATCCTATATGTAATCTAAAAGTTTACTGAATTTTAGAAGCTAAATCCTAATTAAGCTAGCTAAAATTTGATCAAAAAGCACTGCAGTTTAAGACTGCAGTGTAACCTACTGATGCACTTGGCAATAGGCAAAAACCAATATGCAGGAGACCTTAAGGGTCATTCCTGCACTAGACACTCTCAATGAGTGTGTTTAAACACAACTCAAACAAGATCCAAGCTCAAGGAGGCTTGGATCAATTTTTTAACAATCTTAGAAAAGGAAAAATTCCCCTGGTGCAAAAACAAAGAGATTTAGCCTTAACTTTTTAATTTTTGAAATCTAACTTCTGAAATCTCTTTTACTACTGATTTTAAATGAATTAAAAACTGGTTCAAGCAATGAACTTAGCTCAATTTGACTTTTTGAGGTCAAATTGCATTAATCCAAACACCCCTTTAACTAATGCATAATCCATTTAAACTTTAGATTTTAAAATCTAGCTAGCAAAACCTAAGTACCAGATATCAAATAGCTTATAACAAGTTTGATAAACATAAATCAAAGATCAATTAAGCTAGAATCAAAGATCTACAAGCTAAGCTAATTATTTTTGGTTTTTTAGTTGATTTTATGACAGATTATGAAACACTAAGATCTATAATTATATAGCTAAAAACAGATTAAAAGACATAACTAATAAGCACAATAAGACAATATAAAGTACAAATAAGCAACTAGAAAGCAGATTAAGCAATTGATAAGCAAATAAGCAAAACTACACTAAGTATTTAAAAATCAGGAAAAATAAGAGAGAACTTACAATTATCCTTAGCTAAACAAAGGATTAATGTGCTCAAAGAGCTTATCAACAGCTCTAGCTTATCAATGATAAGCTAGTAAAAGTCCTTGGAAGCTCTTCCATTGTTAGCTTCCCTTCCAAAAGTCCAAAGCTCATTAAGCAAAGATACTTATCTTATTTTACTGATTTGAGTAGATTAAACTAACAATTGAGCTCAATCACAAGCTTAGAGACTTGTGTGAGCTTATAAGAGCTTGTTGTGAGCTTTTGAACAATACCAAAAGCATTTGAGATATTTAAAAAAAAACTTATAAGTGAAAACAATTTATGAAAACTAAACTGAGGATTTTATTAATACTTAAAAACATATTACAATACTAGATAAAAGGAAATTACAAGAGCTTTTGAAAATAAAACATTACATTTAAACTAAAAATACAAAAGAGCTTTTTAACTAAAAGTTGCAGAAAAAGAAGAAGATATTTCTGAGTGAGTGAGGAGCTCGAATTTATAGCCACCAGAGAAGGTTCTAGGTCTAAATTCAGTTACACCTCCTCTCAATCTTGTCCGTACATTCCTTCAATCATTGGATGATTAATCTTGGTCGTTGGATTAGATTGAAGGGCACACGGATTGCCAGCGTGGCAATCTGTAATTGTGACAGGTTTGTGCTTTTTCTGAGAGTGATTCTAGAGTAAATAACTTCATTCCTTGTGCTTTCTTCACTATCCACATGACATCCTTTGTTGGGAATTGGCCAATGAGAGGCTTAAGTGACGTTTTAACCCTGCCATGTTGTACTTTGACACCTGAATTACCCTTTCTAGCCCTCAATTTAGCCCTTTGATTTTATCCCTGCGCTAAAATCTTGAAGATGATGAATAGTGACAGCGAGAATTCCCGCGTGAAATCCTTTTATAAAAGGATTTGTTTGACTTTTATTTTTACCCGGGTTTAACCTTTTGACTTATAAAAGGACTTGGGCCGGGTGTTGGTTATAAGAAATGGGCTCGGGCTTTGGTGTTGGGCTTAGTTAACAAATTTAGGATTTAGGTTATATAGAAGGGTTTAAGCCCGTTTATTTTAGGGACCATTTTTGTAATTTAGAAATTTATGAAGGACTGTTTGGTAACTTTGGGATTTTTGTCTTGTTGTGACTTTGACCAAGGGTTGACTGAGGGTTGACCACTGTTGACTTTTTGACAGCTTTCCCCCGGCTCTTTGCGTGCTCTTCCGTTCCCGTGTCCGTGTTTGTCCGGTTTTGACCGTTTTCTTGTGATTTTTGCTTTATCCGTACCTACACAATCACAAAGACAAAACAAGCAATATTCAAGCATTTAAAGCAAAATTTTGTATTTTTAGGGTTTATTTTGATATAAAACGGATATGTGTTTTCACACATATCATACACGCAAGCTTTTAATCCAAACACGTAAGTTTTGTGACTGATTCTCGCTAACAAACTCACAACTAATTCTCGCAACCAATTCTTAAAAAGTATTCTCACAAGTTTTGTGATTGATTCTCGCTTGAATTCTCGTTTAACAAACACACAACTTAAGCTATCCAAACTAGCAACCAAACACGCAAGATTAGGGTTTTGTTTCTCGCAAGAATATTCGCTTGGATTCTCGCTATCAAAATCACAAGTTTCCCTAAAAACTAGATAACTGTTTTCGTCCTTTGTCCTTTTTGAACCATTTTCGCAACTTTCCAAAACAAAAATGCAACTTTTTAATCTAAAAACAACGATTTTTAACTATTGATTTTGTCTAAAACACGTTTCTGAATTACAAAGATACAAACTTTAAGTTATTTTCGTCATTAGAATCAAGTTTGAAGCTTTTTGAATTGTGTAGATGTGAGACATGTACTTGTGACGTAAACAAGGACCAAATAATCTAGAAAATAAGCTACAAAATAAGCACAAACACTACGATTTCTACCCTGGATGATTGATACCACTTGTTATTCTTAATTGACATCCATTTCACAAACCAGATAAGCTAAGAAATTCTAGAGAGAGAAATGAGAGTTTTAGAGAGAGAAAGAGAGAGTGGAGGATTGATTCTTGCAAATGCGTGGAAAGGGGTATATATACTTACCTAGCACAAAGTGGACGCCTAGGGTAAGTTATCATGGGTAGGGCTCGGCTTTGGTTGGGATTTTGGCCCATAACACGTATAATGTTAGATTAACTAATGAGCTTGTATCCCTTTCTAGCCTATTACTGTAACACCCCCAAAATATGTGGCAACGGAAAGGTAACCGGGGGCGTTACTTCATAATACATAAGCACAAGATATAAGAGATCAACCTCTATATGAGTCGTTTAAAAGGTATCCTCATTGATACATTTGAAATAAATAAGTTTTTAACAAGTGGTCCCATGAGTTTGCATCACAAGAAAATCATAATTTTAATACAACGAGGATGATTTAGTGCAAGAGAAAATCCATAAAAAATAGTCTTGATGAATGCGGACTCCAATGCATTTCATAAATGTCCATACGAGTTATGCACCTGAGAAATACATGCTTAAAAATGTCAACATAAAGTTGATGAGTTCATAGGTTTAAGTAAGTAATAGTTGTGGACCGCAAGATTACAAAAAGTAATTACGATTGCATTAAGCTCATAACACTGAAGCAAAGACATTGTATATGTATAAAGTGGCCCGTTGTAGGTATCTAACCCGAGACACCTAGAATTCAATATGGTATACGTCCGTTTAATATGGTAATGTGTTTTGTTTACCTGGTAATGAGTTTTGTTTACCCGGACGGGGATGTCAATCCCAATAGATCTATTTATAACACTCGCTCTTACACAAAGTAATTAACGGTTCATGATGAGGGGCATTGTGGGTTATCGGTACTTAGGCGCATCAATAATCATGTAAAAGAAAAGTAAAGTACTTGCGTCCAATTGTAAAAACAAGCAATGTATCTCACCCCGAGATTTGTAAAATAGTTGTAAAACAAGTTAAAGCGAGGCTATAAACTCACCTTAGGCAAAAGTATCGATTTAGGAAAAATCAAGTAAGTAAGACGTCAAAGTAAGTCCTGAAAGCAACCTAATAAATAATGGGTCGTCTTAGGATAGTGCAAATGAAATGAAATGATGCACGTATATTTTTATAATGTTATATCACCACATAATAGTTTGTGTTTTAGTTTTATAATTCAAAATAACATTTCCGTCTGATTTGCCATTTTTATCCGTCATTATATACTTTACCAATACTTTCAAGTAATGAATTAAATAAGTCGTAATTCATTTACTTAATATCATTTTGGGAAGTTTCTGACACGTTTATAAAATACATAGATAATACTATAATATTTATCAAGGTTTTTATAGCTCAAGCAGACTCTAAAACGCCCAAAAACCAAATTTTTAATTATCAAACAGCACCCTATTTTTATAAAAATTACATTTTGGTCCAGTTTTATAAATGTTATATCTTCTTCGTTATAATGATTCACGGAACGAGCGAATACTATATTTTTGCGTAAAGTCGAGCTCTACAAATTATCTTTTATAAACTTTTCCGACTTGGACCCGAAAAGGGTCAAAAACGCATTTGTACACGTCTGATCAGATTACTAATGAAACCGTTTTGTCGGGAAACTTACTAAACTTCTTTTGACCATATCTCATTCGTTTTAAGTCTGATTTTAATGTTTTTTATATCCACGCGTTCGTATGAAGATGTATTATCATATTTTTAAGACCTCGGCTATTTAAGTCAAGATTTACTGTATGAAAATATTAAGAGAAAATCTTGACAGCAACTATATACTTTCTATTCTACCACTATTTTTCAACCACAAATTGCAACTCCATAATAGCCTAATCCCTTCTACCAATTTTTATCAATTATCACCTAGTCCCTTTCACCAATTTTATCAAGAATAAACATAAATTTAAGAGCATGAACAAAATACACAACTTTACTAGTTTAAGTTTATAATTTACCATTTTAACAACAAAGTTAAATATTTCAGCAAGTAATTTATAAGGTGACTAAAATAAGTAGTTTATGTGTATGTACATATTTTTATTATTCATTTCATAAAATCTTTACAAGATTACATTTATAAAGTTTACTTGTTTTATTTAGAAAAAACCTTTAACATACAAACTAGTGGTGATATAAACTTGTGAATGTAGTGATTATAACAAAATACATGAAATGAAAGTATGTATGAGATGAACACCTTAGTATGATGAGAAGGTGAGATTAACAAGTTTACACCCAAATTAAACCCCAAATACTTGTTTGATTATAACCAAAACCCTTAAACATTTCTTGAAAATACTTGTAAAATATCAAAACCCACTTGTTCTTGTCTTTCTTTTTCTTGGCCGATTTCTTAGAAAGAAAGAGTGAGAGATATGTGTGTTTTTGGTAGTGAATGAAGTGTAAAATGAAATAGTTGCTAGGTGGTTTGTATATATAGTGGAAGAGTTAGCACCTTATTAACCAACTAGAAGCATAATCTCATGGTTATTAAGAAGGACTGGGTAAAGGATGTGAAGTTGGAGGTGGATATTAGATTTGGTTATTAGGGTGTTTTGTTGTTAGTGGTGGATTATAGGAAGTAAAGGAGGTTAAAGGTGGTTAATAGGTTGCTTAGAAAGTTAGGTATATGTTTGGGGCGGACGACTAAGGGTAGAGGGGGAGGGAAATCAATTTTCAAATTTAGCTTATTGCTTCTAGAAGATGTAGTGTAAGTATTTGTTTGAAAGGTGGTAGTATAAATTACATGCATGCATAAAATACACAAGTTACTAATTTACGTAAAATTTGTAAAATAAAATATGTTGACTTATAATTTATATTCATAAAAGTCATATGACACATATTTGACGTAAACTTATATTTGTTTAATGCCGGTTTACGTTTAAAGTTGTTTTTTAGGTTACGCGATTTAGCTTATCGGTTACGCGTAAAAGTAAACATGTAAATGTTCAAAGTAAATAGTTTTGAGTTTATTGACGTATAATGACCTGAAAAATACGGATTGTCACAATTACAATCATTTACAAAGTTGCTAATTGACTTAATCAATAATGACCGAGACTTTCATTGTTAGAACTAATATTTTAGGGCTAACAACATTGATATTGTGTTGTGGAATGAAATGACATTAAATTTTGACAAGGAATTATATGAAGCACTTCATAAGCATGTTCTAATTGTTGTTACCTCATGTAAGGTATTAACATATGGAGGTAACTTTGAAAAACGCATTTCATACATATAGGTCAAGGATATTTACTAAATACATAACCTTTGTGTCTCGCCAATTATAGGACTCCAGTTGACGGCCACTCCAGCAACTCACTATTATTTAAATCCAACCATTTCAGGAATAAAGGACGCAATTGTCGAGTAAGTAAAATAAATAAATTAAATTTTGGCTATGAGCTAATAGTTACATGACTAGACTAATCGTGTACAAACATTAAATAGGTACAAGAAAAGGGTTGAGATATATCCACTACTGAAAATCGAAAGAGAGCGTTGTGATGATATGGAAAGAGAGCAAATAAGAAACCGATTTTTTTAGCGGAGCTATTGAAGTAGAATCCTCAAAGCTATCTGGTAACCAAAAATAGTTTGTTAATTCCAGTTTTGGTCGCAAGACTAATATTTAAGTTATGATACAATTTGGTTGTTTAATCAGTTTTGCTAATTTCTAATCATACTTTGATTCATGACTTGTCGCTCAATCAGCGAGTCAGATTTATGAGCGAAGGAATCAATATAGAAAAGTCGTGGTACTACATTACTTGCTCTGATTGCAACAGGAAAGTTACTATTGATGGTTCGGTGTTGATGTGTCGAGATCATGGATCGTAACAAACACCGTCTTACAGGTAGCTAACGTATTAAGTTTCACATGTATATACGCGTACAACTAAAAAACACAGCTATTTTCATTTTCTAGCTGGTAGTATGTGAACCCTTTTCGGTCAACTTTTTTTGTATTTTTCGTTTCTAAAAATGACAGTTCGTAAATTTCATCTACTGCTTCAAGGGTTACATCGCAAACGGCCTGACAACGGTTTCTTTAACTTTGTTCAGTCCATAGGCTAAAAACATCATTGTGACATAATGCTCAAACCTCTTACAACAACTTGAGGACAAAGATCCTTATCATTTCCCAACATTGATCACATCACTTGAAGGAAAGCATTCTATTTTTCAGTTCCATATGAATCCGTCTAGTAAAGCAGGCTTGGTTGACTTCATTTTTGACAACATATTAAACCAAATACCTGCTGCCATAACGCCAACCTCTGATAAACCGTTGGCGCTAATGACAAACCTTGCTGAATAATCATATGGATCATCGACCAGCACAGTAGAAAAGACGACTGACATTTACACTCCGCCCGCTGTCCTGAAGACAAAAGTAGCATATCAAGTAAGCCAAACACTAAGTTAGCCAAAAAAATGCTCTTTAAACATTCTGCCAAGAGTAAAGTCCATCACATTGCCAAAAAGCTTAAACAAGAAGACCAACCAGTCTAGGGAATGCACAACTGAACCTCAGGTAACTATGTATGTTTAATTTTATGTGTTTTAGCTAACATGATTAGAATAGCAAGATGTATTTGGTGACAGTACGATTGTAAAGCTTACTCATGTATGGCTCTTTTTATGTTACTTTTATGGTAGCATAACAAGTGCTATATGTCTGTGTGTTATAAAACACCATGTGTGTAACATCTGCGTCTTATAAGCATGTCCACGTACAATTTCTTACATTATTCGCATGAGATCATTGTTAAAATAATGTTCCTCACATACGCCAAGTTATTTGAATAAACATTTGTTCCCAAGTTTACGTTAAATTCTTGCTGCTAACATCTACCGCATTTATAGTTGGCCAACAATAACTGGTCCAGTTTTTATACTTCTGGACGTCTAACCATTATTTTTCACACAAAAGATCTGATGTTGTATGCTTCGAATGGCTACATAGCCAATTATATATACAAGTGTGGTGTCTATCATGTACTTTCATCAGCAGAATTGTTAATACAAATAATGTCTAAAAACGTTATTTATATTTTTCGACCTCTCAATGTTTTGATAATAACAAAATGTGAAGACGTTTACGATAAAATTAAACGTTTATAAATTACTAATCATAAAATTATATTTCTAAGATTAATCACTTAAGGTTGGATAAACAAATCATTAAACATGTTAGTGATCAAGAAAATATTTTCCTTAAACCTTACATTTCTACAAATGTGTTTTTATAAAAATATAAAAACATAATATTTATTCATTAAAAGAAATGTTTTATTAAAAACATAAAATTTGAAATTCAAATTTTCACCCCAAAATAGAAGGTTCTATAACAGATACAACCTTCACCACAAAATGACAAAAAGGGGAGCAGAGTCTAGTGGCGGCCCCCTTTTAGGGCTGGCGGCCTCCTTATATATAAGGGACCGCCACCAGCAACGGTCATTTTTTGTCCTCTATAAATACTGGGCCACCCCATCTGAAAAACAGAACCTCTTGCCATGAATTTTCTCAGATCCATTTTTCTCTCTTCTCCATTTCTTTCATCATTGTTCAAATATATGTCGATGACATTATATTCGGTTCGACTTGTCAAGACATGTGTGACGAATTTGCCAAAATCATGCATGACGAGTTCGAGATGAGCATGATGGGTGAACTTAACTTCTTCCTTTGATTGCAAATTAAACAAATGGAAGACAATATATTCTTTAATCAATCTAAGCACATTAAAGAAATGCTTAAGAAATTTGGTCTAGAAGACTCTAAACCAATGAAAACCCCCATGTCCTCCGATACTAAACTCACGAAAGACGAAGAGTGTGAGTCGGTAGATAGTACCAAGTATCGAGGCATGATAGGTAGTCTATTATACCTAACGGCAAGTAGGCCCGATATCATGTTTAGTGTCTGCCTTTGTGCCCGCTTCCAAGAGGCTCCCAAAACCTCTCACCTTGAAGCGGTTAAGCGTATCTTCTGATACATTAAAGGCACTACGCACTTAGGATTATGGTATCCTAAGGGGACCGGCATAGAAACCGTAGTATATGCCGACTCTGATCATGCAGGAGATTATGTGGACCGAAAGAGCACTAGCGGTATTTGTACGTTCGTGGGATGTTGTATCGCTGGTTGGCAGTGGTGGATGGGTTAGTGGTGGTGGTTGAGGTTGGTGGTTTGTAGCGATGGTGGGTAGGGTTGGTGATTTACAGCGGTGGTGGGTGGGGTTGGTGGTGGAGGCGATGCTTGGTAGTGATGGTGGTAGGGATGAAGTGCTTGGTAGTGATGGTGGTGGGGAGGCTTGGTGGCGGCGACGATAATTGGTGGTGGTGGTAACGGTCGGTAGACTTGAAATGTAAAACTTAACGGATAATAGTTAAATATTTAACGAAAATAGCTAAATTGGCAAAAGAAAAAAAGTTGGTTGCCTTTTTATATAAGGAAAAAAATGCGATACGTTGATTGAAATTAACCCTTAAGTTTAATACATTTTTGTGTCATTTGCTCTTTATGTTGTATATAGTAAACAATTGAAATATTGTAATTGTGTTGGCTTGTTACTACCTTTTAACTCCGAACGAGGTTCGTAGCCCGCACGTCGCTGCGGAGCGCGTGTGACTAATTTTGCAATGGAACGATAACCTCAAGTACTATTTGTCAGTCGTTGGGACTAACATTGCAATGAACCGATAACCTAAAGGACTATTTCTGTAAGTTTCTTAAAATTATATATTAAACTTCAAATTTTTTTATAAAATCGTATGTATGTCAGAAGCATTGCAATATTGAGCTCGTTTTGTTCATAATTCAGAGGCCTTTATGTCTGTATATTTTTCATCTGAAAGTGCGCTAAATATTTGTTACATATTGATAAATAAATTTTGTTATATAAAAAAGTCATATATAGTGAAAACTTTGAGGGCCTTTTTATAATTTTCTTTTTACTAAATTTTTTGTGTTTATTCTCTATCATCGAAAAAAACACACTAGTTTTCTTTTTAATGTTTTTTGGTGTGAATAAGTAGTGGGTGATGACATCGTGGATCATAACATTTGCTGAATATTTTTATTCATGTTACACATTTCTTAATTTCTGGTCTTTAATATAACTTTATAATTTATAATAAGATAAAAATACGTGTATTTTGACCGTAAAATAACAATACTCATTTCATCGACACCGAATAATAATATTCAACTAATAAGAAATATCCTATGCACAAACGAGTTTCTGATGAAATCACATTTGACTTAAATTCTAATTTTACACACGAAAAGTCAACTATTATAAAAAAATCACATGGACAATAAACAAAGAAGGAAAACAACAAAGCATGAACGCAATGAAGAAAAAGTCAGACATGTATAACCAGTCAAACATTACACATCTTCATGAACTTTTCAAATCTGAAAGGGACTAATCAAAATCTAAAAAAAAAAAAGATAATTCAATTCATTACAAACTACACAAAGTTTTATACATTTTATTCCCATTTTGTTGACAAACATGATGGTTTAAACAATGGAGGACAAAAAAGCTAACATAATCGCTGTTACATTAGTCATCTTTCTCATCTCGGCCATCATCATAGCTCGCGTAGTTCTCGACAATTCAAAATCATTTTTTCTCATCGTAGGGGCCGCAGTCGCTGGGATTGTAGCAGTCATTGCTTTCTACTTCATCCGTCGTCATCTCCACCAGAGACGACGGATGATGGAAACTAGACTTGCTTCTGAGGGAAGAGAACTCAGAATCGAGTATAGTTTCCTAAGAAAAATAGCTGGCCTCCCAACTAAATATCGTTACAAAGATCTCGAAGAAGCCACTGATAACTGGAAATCTGTCATAGGAAAAGGCGCTTCTGCTTGTGTTTTTAAAGGATTATTAAAAGATGGAATCGAAGTCGCGGTGAAAAGAATCCAGCATGAAGAAGAACGAGGCGATAAAGAATTCCGTTCTGAAATCGCAGCCATTGCTAGCGTACAACACGTTAACCTCGTTCGTCTATAGGATTCATGTGGTTCACAATAGTGCAAGGTTTCTTGTTTATGAATACATCCCGAATGGATCCTTAGCCAATTGGATCTTTTCTAGACCAGCAATTGCGAGAACCGTGGGTGGATGCTTGTCGTGGAACTTACGATCCGTAGTTGCACTTGATGTTGCTAAAGCACTAGCGTACTTGCATACTGACTGCCGATCTAGAGTCTTGCATCTTGATGTTAAGCCAGAGAACATCCTTCTTGATGAGAACCACCGAGCTATTGTTTCTGATTTTGGATTATCGAAGCTAATGACAAGAGACCAAAGTAGGGTTTTGACCACATTACGAGGGACTAAAGGGTACTTGGCACCAGAATGGTTGTTGGAACTTGGTGTTTCTGAAAAGTCGGATGTTTTTAGTTACGGAATGGTGTTGTTAGAGATCATTGGAGGGAGGAGGAACGTTACGGTTATAGACACGGGTTGTTCAGGAGATCGTTCGAAGCGAAAGTTTCAGTATTTTCCGAAGATAGTGACGGAGAAGCTAAAAGCCGGAAGGATCATGGAAGTTGTTGATCAACGGCTTTTGGATCACGGAGGTACTTTTTCCTTTCTTTAATTATATACTATAGCGACATGTATATATATTTTTTAACCGACTTGAACTCACAGTTATTTGATTGATTGACGGCAGGTATTGATGAGAAAGAAGTGACTAAGATGGTCCACGTGGCGTTATGGTGCATACAAGAGAAAGTGAGGCGGCGACCGAAAATGGTGGAGGTTGTGAAGTGGTTGGAAGGGCGAGTGGCGGTGGACGAGCCACCAGAAACTCAAATGATAGTGGTTGATCTTTTGTCTATAGAAGATGATGATGATCAAGATGAAGGCCAAGTTGGCAATAAAAGGAAGAAGCCAAAGGTTGTTGCTAGAATGGCATCGCAATTAAATGGTTGCTTGACAACTAAAGAGTGATTCTTTGTCTTCCAAATCATTTTCTTATTCAATGTCCATTATTTCGCCAAGATAGTTGAGCTATTTCACTATCTTGTATTGAATTGTACATCATACAATGAAACTTATAAGTTCCATTAAAGCATTCGTGTCATTGAGAAATACTAATTAAAATAGTTTAGGACTTTTAGATCCTTACATGATAAGGTCATTGAGGTAGAATATAGTATATGTTGTCATTTGAGTCTGTTTATGATTTACAAGGCACAGTGGACGTGTTTAAACCAAATGGAAACAAGGAGAGACGAAATTAGTACTTTAAATGACCCTAAGCATTTATGAAAAAACTAAACAATACTATTCACACATATTTTTGCACCAGTTGCATTTGAAAATATCAAAATGATTTTTTTACAAAAATTAACACTTAACTTACAAAATATTTTCTTATGTCACTCCGAACAAGTTATGCTTAAACCGTTAACAGTAAATGAGACAAATTTGATTAATTTGCATTTTGACGATCATTAGCAATGTTTTAAAACCCGGTTCGACCGCCGGTTCAACCGGTTGAACCAGAAACCGGAGTGGTGACCGGTCCGTTGCAAGACGGATTTTTGCTTAAAGTCGAACCGGATTGAACCGCCGGGTTTTAGTTGACCCGGGTCGAACCGCCGAACCGGAAACCGAACGGTTCAACCTATATGAGATGAAAAGACAGAAAATGATATAGCCATGGACGGTGTAATGGGACATGGTCATTGTTTAACTGGAGCATACACTTTCAAATCTTGTTAGATACTCATCAATTGCACTTTTGATTTCTTGTTAGTTGGTACAGTGATATGGTGGTGGAGGAGGAAAATGGAGATGTGTGTATGTGTGGACTCTGGAGTTTATAATAATGAGTGCCATGGAAAAAAGGTAAAAGAAATACGAGCAGTAAAAGGTAAGCTTAATGTGTTGACTAATCTATATAGCCAATCGATTATCTCAGCTGAAAACTTTTAAACCCACAAGTATACTACTGTACTTCATGATTTTTTTTTTAAACCCACCAGTAATTTGCCTGGTTGTCGATCCTTGTTAGATGTCAAAAACCTATGAATATTTGCTTGATATTAGGCACTTATTTATTAAATTTGTAGTTGTCATCTTATAAACGGTATGTACACTTCAAATAAGATTATTTTTCATCTGTAAACATAAAACCGGTTTGACCCGGCGGTCCAACCGGTTGAACCGGTGACCCGGTGAACCGGTGATGCGGCCGGTTCGACTGAAAACCCGGTTTTTAAAACATTGATCATTAGGGCAGCATATAAGTTTTCGTTCAAGAATGAAACCTTATTTTACTACCGAACATTACAAGATAATAGACTTTTAGTGACAGAGGTTTTAATGACACAAATTAGTGTTATTAAATCTAATAATTTAGTGACACTTTTCAAAAAATGTGCAAAAGCCTAAAATTTTAAGATTTGATGACACTTTTTATAAACAAAATGTGTCACAAACGGTAAAAAAAACATGTCGCATTTTTTGTTACTATAAATAGATTTTTACCTACCGGACTTTTATCAACACTTTTTTTAAGTGTGAGAAACAAATAAATCTTTTAGTGACACTTTTTTATACTTTTCCGTGACAATTTTTACTTTAGTGACATTTTTTTACTTTTGCTGACATTTTTGTTATATATGTAGTCATTAGATAGACATTTTTTTTCGTGACATATCCCCACCATCCCACCAAAGAATAGAGTGTATGATTCTTGGGAGGGAGGAGGCATCCTGATACAAGACATTTAGTTGTAGCGTGGGGTGGTGCGAGGAAGGAGGGGTGGGGGGGTGTGAGGGGGAATATCGGTGAAGTCTTACTTTTTAGAAAAGAACGAAATACGTAACATACTAAATATATTACGTATATCGCTAAATAACTTTTAAATTTTGAACGATATACGTAATATGATCGGGTGTTGACCAAAATTTAACCTGTTTGACCAGTTACCATTTACAAAAATTACAGAAATGGTCCTTGTGATTCGCGTTGTACTTTCACTCTTAGTCTCTTAACTTTTTTCACTTAAAGTTTTATTTTTCACTTAATTTTTAAAATACTTTTTTTCATTTATTCATACACTATTTTTTCTTATTATACATTTTTTCACTTATTCATACACTAATTTTTTTACACTTTTACACCTTTTTATTAGGAAAGATTTTAAATGTTGCGTTCAACTTTTTCACAACTAACACTCTCATGTAACTTAAAATTTGACTATTAAACACCCCTCATGTGACTTAATTTTTTTTAAAAGAATTCTTTTTTCTAAACGTTGTGTTTGACTTTTTTTTCACACGAGGGATGTTTAAGAGTTAAAATTTAGAAAAAAATCTTTTTAAAAAATATATGTCACATTTAACAGTCAAATTTAAGACCACAAAGGGTGCTAAAGTTGTGAAAAAGTTTAATGCAATAGTTAAAAAAATAGTGTATGAATAAATGAAAAAAAAGTATTTTAAAAATTAAATGATTTTTTTTAAATTCTTAAAAAAAAGTGTAATAAGTGTAAAAAATTTAGTGTATGAATAAGTGGGAAAAAAAGTATAATAAGTGTAAAAAAGTAGTGTATGAATAAATGAAAAAAAAAGTATTTTAAAAATTAAGTGAAAGAAAATTAAAAAAAAATTAAGTGAAAAATAAATTTTAAGTGAAAAAAAAGTTCAGGGACTAACAGTGAAAGTCCAACGCGAATCACAAGGACCATTTCTGTAATTTTTGTAAATGGTAACCGGTCAAACAAGTTAAATTTGTCAAACACGCCGGCTCATATTACAATACGTTCAAAATTTTGAAAGTTATTTATAGCGATTACGTAATATATTTAATATTTTAACGAATTTTCATATGTTTTTTGAAAAAATCATGTTGCGATTTTTAACTCACATAAAAAAACTTTTAAATAAAACAAATGTTAAGTCCATTAATTAGAAACGTACTTTTCAAAATTTACACATCTATGTAACTTACTTTGAAAAATACAATTATCACCATCAAAACTTTTGAATTTGTTACAATATTAGAAATTTCGTCATTTTTTTACTGGTTACCGGTTCAGCAGGTAAACACCATTCCACATCATTCTTTTTTCATTTTTCTTTAACTTTTTGCTTATGTGCCTATATAGTCCAAACTTTCAAGAAATGACAATATACCCATTATCATTCTTTACCTATGTTATCCACTTGATTAAAAAAGGTTAAAAAGAGTAAATATAGATCCTACCGCCGCCATCCAATCTAAAAAACCCTTTCATGGCTTCCACCGCCGCCACCATCAAATTCCGTCTCCATCCTAATTAATCACCGTCCTCCAAATCTTATCAATCGTGTCCACCTATAAAGACTCGATTGATCTTGTTTTTAATTCTTCCTGTTTTATTTTCCCTGTTTTTTTGATCTCCTTTCAATCCAAACTCTGTTATTTTCGTTCATTATGGCGGCTAGAAATCGTTCAAACTCCGACCACACTCGATTGATTTCCAAATCAATTTTTGTTACCAACTTTCCGGATAACACCTCTGCTAAAGATTTATGGGAGGTGTGCAAAGGTTATGGGACCGTCGTCGATGTTTTCATTCCTAATCGCAAATCGAGATCAGGGAAACGGTTCGCTTTTGTTCGGTTTATTAAGGTGGGTAATGTTGATCGTCTTGTGGAGAACCTGTGTACCCTATGGATTGGGCGTATGCATTTGCACGCAAATGTTGTTCGTTATGATCGTCCTCCAATTAGCTCCTCTCGGCCAAATGTTGCCCCTAGACCTACTGTTAAATCCGTTTCCAGACCCTCTGCTAATGGTGCTTCGTCGTTTGTTTCGGTTCTCAAAGGTAATCCAAATACTATCAACCATATCTCAACATCCCCTGCTATGGTTTTGGACGATGAGTGTTTGGTGGAACGCGACCTCGATAACTTTGTGTTGGGGGAAGTCAAGGATTTCTCCTCCATAAACAACCTACTTATTTTGCTTTCGAATGAGGGCTTTCAGCATGTGAGACTTGTGTACTTGGGCGGTCTATGGGTCATGATTGAATTGCCATCGATCGAGACTAAAACGAGGTTTATGAAGCACGTTGGAGTCGCTTCCTGGTTTAGTCAATTACGCACGGCTCAGTCGGATTTTGTATCTAGGGAGCGGATTGTATGGATAGATATAGAGGGCGTTCCTCTCCACGCCTGGTCGCGTCCAACTTTTTCTAAGATTGGATCTCGTTGGGGAGAGGTGTTAGAACTTGAAGATAATAAGGACGACTGTTTCGCTCGTAAGCGCATATGTATTAAAACGAAACAAGAGGATAACATCCTTGAAAAATTTAAGATTATTGTTCGTGGTAAAATCTTTGTTGTAAGAGCTAAGGAGCTTTTCGTTTGGTCTCCGTCCTTCAAAGGAGTTAATGATGCCGAGTTTGTTTCTGACGATGATTCTGTTAATGGAGAGGAAGAGAAAAATGACGATATGAGTAAGAAGGTGAATTTGGAAGATGAAAGTGATATTGAAGGCGTATCCGAAACGGTTTTTGGTGACCAGGATGATCCCTTGGTTCAAGAGCTTAACCAGAACTCTCTACCAAACGAAAAGGAGATTTCCAGTGATCCGTTTAATCTTTATAACCTTATTAATAAACGGGATAAAGGAGAGGAAAACACTGGATTGGACTCTAGTTTACCTTTCCCACCTGGTTTTACACCTGCTGACCAGGTAAAATCAGACAGAAAAAACTCTCCACTTCACAGTCACTCGGGAGGTCTTAATTCTCGCGTCTTGGAGGAATCTCAGCCTACTAAAGATCAAGGTTCCCCAAAGGATAATCTTAACCAAAGAGTAGGCGGCTCTATATTGGAGGTTATAGACGACATGATCAAGGTTGGTCAAGCTATGGGTTTTACGATGGAAGGGAGTAAGAAAGACATGGAGAAAATTATTGGATCTCAAGGAGTTTGCGATGGTTTCAAATGAATTGTTTATCCCTAAATGTTCAAGGCCTAGGATCCAAGGCCAAAAAGGATTGGATCAAGGAGTTAAACAACAAACACAAGGTGAATTTTCTTTCTATTCAAGAAACGAAGTCAGATCATATTTCTGATATGGACATCAAATCGTTATGGGGTAATTCTAAGTTCGATTGTACTATTAGTGAATCCGTCGGTAATTCGGGTGGCATTTTATGCGTTTGGGATCCAAGCGTTTTTTGTAAAGAAAATCACATCATCTCGGATAACTTTATTGCGCTTTATGGTTCATGGGTCTCCAAGAAGGTGAAGTTACTTATGATATCTATTTATGCTCCTCAATCCTCCGCTAGTAAGCGTATTCTATGGAATTACATTTCGAATCTCATTGGCTGTTGGGATGGGCATTATATGGTCATGGGGGATTTCAATGAAGTTAGATGTGTGGAGGATCGTTTCGGTTCGGAGTTTAATGCTCAAAGTGCCAATGAATTCAATTGTTTTATTTCTAACTCGGGGCTAATCGAAATTCAGTTGGAAGGTTACTCATTTACTTGGTCTCTTCAATCGGCCAAGAAAATGAGTAAATTAGATCGTTTTTTAGTTTCGGATGGCTTACTCTCGGTATTTCCTCATCTATCGGGAATTTGCCTTGATAGACATCTCTCGGATCATCGCCCTATCCTACTTAGGGAAGTGATTTTTGATTATGGGCCTTCTCCTTTTCGGGTCTATCACTCTTGGCTCAATTTTCAAGATTTCGATAAAATGGTTTTGGAAACGTGGAATAACATTGATATTGATGATAGAAATAAGATGGTTCGTTTTAAGAAGAAATTGCAAATCCTTAAAAAGAAAATTCGGTTATGGGTTAATGATTATCGCAAAAAGCAATCTGGTCACCTCGAGGAGCTTCGTTCTAATCTGCGAGATATTGACAAAGAGTTAGATCAAGGGGGTACAAACGAAGTCATTCTCCAGAGACGGTTAGAGATTTTGAAAAACTTGCACGATATAAATTCTGCTAATGCACGTGATTATATGCAAAAGGCTAAGATTCAGTGGGCTATCGAGGGCGATGAAAATTCTAAGTTCTTTCATGGAATCATCAATCGTAAACGTGCGAATTTGGCCATTAAAGGTGTTATGGTGGATGGTGATTGGGTGGACGACCCATGTCGTGTTAAAGAAGAATTCCGTCTTCACTTTGCTAATCGGTTTCGAGCTCCAGTCGACACTAGGTATAAACTTAATTATACTTTTCCTAATAAGTTGCAACCTGATCAGATGGCCACTTTGGAGAGCCCGGTTTCCAGAGACGAAGTGCGTAATGCGGTGTGGGGCTGTGGTGAGAACAAATCGCCGGGCCCTGATGGGTTCTCGTTTGAATTTTTTCGCAAATTCTGGGATACCGTAGGTTCTGATTTTTGTGAGGCGGTGGAATGGTTTTTCGAACATAGCTCTTTTTCTAGAGGATGCAACTCTTCGTTCATTGCTCTCATCCTGAAAAATCAAGATCCTAAGTTCGTTAATGATTATCGTCCTATTAGCTTGATTGGAAGTCTTTATAAAGTTGTTACTAAAATCTTAGCCAATCGGCTTTCGTCGGTCATTCCTGGGCTTATATTGGATGTTCAAACGGCGTTTCTTCCCAATAGGCAGATTTTAGATGGCCCCTTTATCATTAATGAACTACTTTCCTGGTGTAAGCATAAGAAACAACAAGCTATGGTGTTTAAAGTCGACTTTGCTAAGGCTTACGACTCTATAAGGTGGGATTTTCTAGAAGATGTGCTTACTGCTTTTGGTTTTGGTCCTAAATGGTGCTCGTGGATTCGTGGTTGTCTTCATTCTGGTATGGCTTCGGTTCTGCTCAATGGTAGCCCTTCGTCCGAATTCCAATTTTATTGCGGTTTGAAGCAAGGAGACCCCTTAGCGCCTTATCTCTTTTTATTAGTCATGGAGTCCCTCCACCTTTCGGTTTCTAGGGCCATTGAGGCGGGGATTTTTAAGGGCATCAAAATTGATTCAACTCTAAATCTTTCTCACCTTTTTTATGCGGACGATGTGGTCTTTATAGGCGAGTGGTCACCTTCCAACCTTTCTGGTATTACCAATATTCTCCATTGCTTTTCCTTATTGTCTGGTCTTTCGATCAACCTTAAAAAGAGTAATCTGCTTGGAGTTGGGGTTCGTTCTGAGTATGTCAAAGATGCGGCTGTGAACCTAGGTTGCTTGACTATGAAAACCCCGTTTAAATATTTAGGGGTGATGGTTGGTGGTATTTGTGCCACTTCTCAGGCTTGGGAGGATACCATAGGAAAGCTTAAGGCTCGGCTCTCCAACTGGAAACTCAAAACCCTCTCGGTAGGAGGGAGGCTTACCCTCCTTAAATCGGTTCTAGGGTCGACACCTATCTATAATCTGTCCATTTATAAAGCCCCCAAATCTGTGCTTCATTCGATGGAGTCCTTGCGAAGGAACTTCTTTAATGGTTCTCAATGTAATGAGAGGAAAATAGCATGGATTAAATGGACCACGACTCTCGCGTCCAAGAAAAATGGTGGGTTAGGTATCTCTAGTTTGTATGCTTTAAATAGGGCGCTCCTTTTCAAGTGGGTTTGGAGATTTATTTCTCGGGACAATTCCCTGTGGTGTCGTTTGATCTTGTCTATGCATGGTTCCAAGTTACCTTCCTCATCCCCATTTCGGTATTCGACTTGGCTCTCCATTATTCGGGAAATTCATTCGCTTAAAGATCGAGGAGTAGATTTGGTATCCCATTGTCGCATCCATGTGGGTAATGGGTTGCGCACTAATTTCTGGAAGGAGGTTTGGATCGGCGATAATCCCTTGTGTGTTTTGTTTCCTCGCATTTTTGCTTTGGAAACTAATAAAGATAGTTCGGTGGCTGTGAAACTGTCTTCTGTTACTTCGTCTCTTCGTCGTCCAGTTAGAGGTGGGTCTGAAAGTTCGCAATTATCTCTCCTACAAGAGTACATAGAAGGGACGATTTTGTCTTCGTTGGAGGATAGGTGGGTTTGGGATTTAAATGGGGAAGGTGTCTTTTGTGTCAAAGACGTGCGAAATCTTCTTGATGATGTTTTTCTTCCAAAAGCCCCTATCGCTACAAGATGGATTAAGTATGTGCCGATAAAACTTAATGTCTTCGCTTGGAAGGTCCATCTGAATCGTTTACCAACTCGTGTAAACCTGCAACATCGTGGTGTTTTGGTTTCGGATCCTTCATGTCCTATTTGCCACTCAGAAGATGAAGACTTAGCGCATTTGTTTTTTCGATGTAGTTTGGTCACGGACATCGTTAGGCTTGTCTGCCGGTGGTGGAATATAGCATGGGCGTCGATTGATTCGTATTCCAATTGGCTTCATTGGTTCAATGCTATCAGATTAAGTCCTAAAGTTAAAGATTTGCTTGAAGGAGTTTTCTACATAACATGGTGGAGTATTTGGAGGTTTCGAAATCAGGTCCTCTTCTCGTCTCTCGTCCCCCGCAAAGATGTTCTTTTTGATGATATAGTGTCGCGTTCTTTCACATGGTGTCGTTCTAGATGTAAAAGTAACTTTAGTTGGGTTAGTTGGTTGCAACATCCCTATTTGATTTCTTTGTAATTTTGTCTCTAGCTCCTTGCTAGTGTTTTGTTCTAATAAAGTTGCCGTTCAAAAAAAAGCCTAAAGAAATCTTAGGTGTGATCAATGTATAAATTTTATAGAGGAGGTACTTCTGATCTTGAATAAGATATGGGGTTCACACTCAAAGTTATAAGTTCGGGTTCTAAGTTTATAGTAGTTTGTAGTCATAGTAGCATACAAAATATGACATTGCTGAGTTTATAGATTCTGTAATTCATATTTAGGAGTTTAGGCCACATCTTGTTAAGACATGTACGGAATGGCAACTTTTGGCTTTTGTTTGTTCTTAACGATTATAAATTAAATTAACGCTATATGCTTACGGCTTAAGCACAAAGAAACGTTCACTATGTCAACTTTTATGTTCCACATTCATGCTTTGCTATTGTAACTTTTTATGTAAATTACAAACAACATTGAATCAAGTTATGTTGGTTCTTTGCAATGTAATTAAACATTGTAAACTGACTTAATCTTAGCCTTAATGCATAAATACACATAGAAAAAAAATGGCCCCGTCGCAACGCGCGGGTAAACTTCCTACTCGTTATATTTCTATTTTTCAAAAAACAAAAGCCCACGGCCACAGGTTTGGGGATATTAATTTAATTGCAAATATTTTCTTGTATGAATTCACTAGTTATAAGTATCGTGCACGCATGAAATTTATACATGAATCAAATTTATTTTAAGATTTTAGTTTAGTATACGAACATGTAAAGTCTTGTTCGTGTTTAAAATTTTAGTTTTTACGTAAAAGATTTCTTTATGCATTAATATCGATTTACGTTTTGTAAAGTATTTTTATTGGATGAAATATTTAACTTTGTTTAAGCGACGTGCATGTTAGGTTTATGTTGTTTAAATTAACTATTGATATCATGTTGTATACAATATGCGAGTTTATAAACGCATGATAAACATTGATAAAGTTAAAATAAAAAGTTTTCTCAAAATATAAAGTTCAGGGGTATAAAGTTTAACAGGTTAGTTGTTTATTTTTTGAAGTTATTAAAAAACATTGAAATTTATAAATTTACACTTAACTCTATATAAATTAGATAAAATTCAACCACTAAAGTTTTATTAATTACCTACTTTCTTTATGTTTTTTGTTTTCACAAATTTGACACATATATTTTTATGTGTATTTTTTCTCCACCAAGTTTCATCACCAAAATTTCTAATTTTGACCAAATTGGATTCAATTTTGACATTTATTTAACCAATCAGATCGTACGATTTTGCCTATATGTCAAAATTAAGCGACCTGATTGGTCCAATTTTTTTTCTATGAAATTGTTTTGCCAAAAAACTCCGTAATAATGTAATTTTTTATTATATAAAATAATAGACATATTTGAGATGATATACTTAATCTAAGAAAAAGAAATCATACGAATAAAATCAAACAAGTCGCTTTTCTGCATAGGATGAGCATTAAAAACGACACTATTATGATACCGCCATATAGACCATAAAATTGTCGAAGAAATACAATACACCCGATCTTTCGATATCCTTGTTGCTCTCCAATCTTCGAACCATTGCAGCCAATCAAAGGATGAAGAAAACGAAGGCATATTAATATCAATCCAAACACGAATAAGCTGCCATAAGTTAATAGCAGTATCACACCCGAAGAATCTGTGATCATTCGATTCCACACCCACGTTGCATGAAGGACAAGAAATAGGAGTAATATCTAAACCCCGAGAAGATAAATTTAAACGACTCGGAAGTATATCCGATATAAGACGTCAAATGAATATATTTACCTTTCGGGGTAAGATTTTTGACCACCTTGTACTTGAAGGACGCGACGGAAGAATAATGTTATCCACATGCATACGAGTATAAAACACCATCATTAGCAATACTCCATTGCCATGAATCTAGCGAGTTGTTTACAGAAACATGGACAACTTCCGAAAATAAATTCTCCAAGGCTTCTTCATTCCTACTTCCTAAATTTTGCCGAGACCAATTCCATGACCAAATACCATTCGAAATTCGACCAGAAAGTAAGCGATTAGCATCAATATCTAAGTGAAATAAACGATTATACTTGGAGTGCAAAGACCCATTACCAATCCAATTGTCCTTCCAAAAACGAATAGAAGAACAATTACCCACTTTATGTCATAGAATATGCAACGAAATGATATCTTTCGAATGTAACATAGAATACGATTTTACTATGTTCGCCCACGTACCACTAATCTTACACTCATTCTGATCAAATCTTGTATCGTCTCCATGAATGGCTTTTATCACTCGAACCCAAAGAGAATTCGGTTTAGTCATAAGACGCCACCTCCATTTTTGAAGGAAAGAGAGATTAAATGCTTTCAAACTCCCGATATTCAAACCACCCTTTTCATAGGAAGCCAAGATATTGTCCCATTTAATCCATGCCATCTTATTTTGATCACCACTACCACCCCAGAAAAAAAAGACCCGATGAGATTCTAGACTTTTAAGGACGGATTTCAGGAATTTAAAGATTGACAAATAATATATACCAATGCTTCCTAAAACTGCTTTTATTAATGTTAATCGCCCACCAACATATAACAAATTCGCTTTCCAAGAAGATAATTTCTTATGAAAGTGATCTATCAAAGGATGCCAATTCGTAATTAAATTCATGTTCGAACCTATTGGTAAACCAAGATAGGTGAATGGAACCATATCTGGAGCATAACCAGTGGCATGAGCCATGGTTTAAATTTCCTCAGACGAAACTCCAACCCCATACACGTTTGATTTAACTATATTAAGCTTAAGACCTGAAGTAAGATAGAAGACATGAAGCACACAAATTATGTTGTCCATGACTTGCGAATCACATTATGAAGTAATAACGACATTGTCCGCGTAAAAAATAGGATATATTTAAACCCAAATCTCCTACCTTTATCTCACAGATCAAACCTAAATCAATCGCGTCTTGTAAAGCAACGTGGAGACCTTCCATAACAATTATAAACAAGAACGAACTTAAAGGATCACCCTGACGTAAACCACGTTTGATCGGGAATTCAGATGTCGGGCTTTCATTTACGAGAACTGAAGATCTAGAAGATTGTAAACAAGATTGGATCCAACTCCTCCACTTATTTCCAAAACCAAGAACCGACAACATGTGATGAAGGAACTTCCAACTTATAGTGTCATAAGCCTTTTCGAAATCAACCTTTAAACATTTGATTCCGCTTTTTGTACCACACCATAATCTCACTAAGCATAATGGGACCATCAAGAATTTGCCGCCCTGAAATAAACGCCGATTGCTCGGGGATGACCACTTTATCAACAACTTTTTCCAATCGGATGGCTAAGATCTTCGCTATAATTTTGTATTGCATACCGATTAAGCATATTGGAAGATGATCCTTAATATGTTCGGATTAGGAACCTTCGGAATAAGAGTAATAACAAAGAATTCGTACCTTTAGGCATCACGAAAGTATAAAAAAAGTTCCCCATCGAGGCCTCGACATCAGATTTGAGTAATTCCCAATACAACTTGAGGAAAAGAAAAGAAAAACCTTCCGGACCCTGCGCTTTTTGGCTACCGGAATCCCAAACGGATGCCTTTATCTCGTCAACGGTCACTAAAGCTTCTAATTCATTCGAATCATTTACGTCTAGCATCACTTGCGGCATAACACTCCCTAAATTCATCTCACTGTCATGATCTTCAAATTTATCCTTGTTGAATTTAAAGAAGGCCATTTTTACCTGATGATGTTTTGTTATCCATTCCCCATCGATCATTATCCCTTTCACCATTTGTTGTTGTCGTTTCTGTTTCAAAATCCCATGAAAGAATTTTGAATTTTCATCACCTTCAACGTCCCACGTGATTCTCGCTTTTCGAACCGTATTCATATCCTCCAGTTTGGTGAGATCATCAGATTCTTTTAACAAATTTAATCATTGAAGTTTCTCTTCATCAGAAGCACTACAATTGTTAATCTTTTCCTCAATTTCAATTAACTTCATCATCACCTCCTGTTTACGAGAAAAGTCATTGTTTTTTTTCCATATGATTCCAGGCCTTTTGATTGTATAGTTTTATACACGTAAGATAATATAAGAATAGAAAATTACCAAACTACCCTTGAGGACAAAGGTAATGAGGAAAATTCTCACAATTATATATAATAATACGTATATTTACCGGTAAGTGATTACCGGGTCGTATTCCTCGAAGATTTATGAAATTGAGACCACGTTTGTTATTTGGACAATGATTTGAATTGGTTCGAAGATGATTTGTTTTCTAAAATCCTAAAAGTTAGCAAATTAAAGGACAATTAAACCTAATTTTAATAACGGGAAATTAAACCTTAACTAAAAACGCAAAAGGAGAACCCTAAATGGTGATTAAAAATCCTAAATTTCCAAAATTAAACCTAAAATAAAATTTTCACTTTTAATAAATTCTAATTGACTAAAAAAGTAAGTTTAAAGAAAACTAGAACAAAAATGGAATTGAAATGAGCTTAAAACACAAAAAACGTGAACGGAAACGAATCCCGTTCTTTAAAAATTAAAATTTTGCAATTTTAACCCTAAGGATGCAAAACTAATTTTCCTAGAAACTATATGATAAAAGAAAATTTCCTAAAAAATAATTATATTTTTTTGATTATTTTTCTATTTTTTATGATTTTTTAAAGTTTTTAATAAAAATAAATGTTTAAAAATACTAAACTAAATATAAAAAATCCTGGAAAAATTATAGAAAATAGCTTGAACTAAGAGGGACCTAGGAAAAATAAGCTTGGTTACACAGCTTATCGAATAGGCTACGAAATAAGCTTAAACAACTTATTAAACTAAAAGGGTAAAACGTATACAAATACTAAATTTTGTGAAGCTATAACGAAAAAGACCCCAGGGCACGTTGGTAGTGAGTGTGTGTTGTGAGGCGTTTATAAAGGAAAAATCACTAAAAGTCTAAAATGAAGCAAGAAATTTAAGAAAAATAAAATCAAGCTACCAGATAAACCAATAAGCCCGGAATAAGCCTTGATAAGCTACGCACTAGAAAAGGAAAAAAGGAAATGAAAAAGGGGTTAAAAGAATAATGCGGTGAAGAGTTGATGGATGAGCTATTGAAGCACAATGGTAAAGAGAGTGTGTGTGTGAAGGCAAGGTCGTGGGTTCGAGTCCCAGGCCTTGCTTTTTGCAAAAAAAAAATATTATTTTTCAAAATCTTAAAAACAAATTTATAGAAAAGCTAAAAATAAGCACATTTAATGAACACAACTTATGATGAAAGCTCCTAGATAAGCTGGAAAACAACTTAAAAGACAGACTTAACTCTTAACTTTCTTTTTGGCTTTTTTTCAAAATTTAAGAACTTAAGAAAATGAAATAAGCTAAAAAATAAGATCAATAAGCTACTAACTATTTAAGTTTACCCTGATAAGCTACTTATGAAAGAAATAAGCACAAGGATATAAGCCATAAGCTGAGAATCACAATAAGGTCTTATGAACACTAAGAAACCAAACAGACCTTAAGAGCTATTTTGAGCTTATTTCTCAGCTATCAAATGAACTTTTTATGAAATGAAACTTAGATTTTCTGAAAACTTGACTTATGGGCTACTAGAAAATGCTTTTTAAAAAGACTTTGGAAAACAAAATGCTTATTGAAAAAGCCTTTTGAGAACAGACAGTTTAGTCAACATATACTTATTTTGGTTTTGAAATGAAAAAGACAAAAAGCTAATTTTAAGGGCTAAAACAGATAAGATAATGAACTTTTTAATTGAAAATAATTTGAAACAGATTAAGTTCTACCCTAAATCTACTTGAATGCTAAATTTTAATTCCTAAAGAAAACTCTAACCCTATGAAAATTGATCATGAAAAAGGCAAGTTGCACTTAGAACTGCTGATGCAGTTGACATGTATATGACCACAATTTAATTCCTATTATGCAGACCTAATGAACTAAATTTAACACTCATAAAACTCAAAACTAAAACTAATAACACCTAATGCAAATACTAGAAATGATTTGAGCTTATAATGCAAGCTAAACCTAACAGACTTGAACATATACTAAACCAGCCTATGAAAACCTAAATAATTCTAATCTTAACTAAATAATCTAGCTTAAACAAACTTAATGATGAGAATTAAATCAAAGTCACAAGACCAAATGGCCACTAACAGTTTTACCTTATGGTTAAAACTGCTATGCCAAACACTCCTTTAAAAACCTTCAAACTCATTCTAGCTTATGAAAAAGAGATTTAGCATTCAAAACTCAAATACCAGATGACTAACAACTTTTAACAACCTTATTAAGCATTAATCAACAAGAAAATAAGCCAGAATCTATAAGCTACTTACTATGCTAAATATTTTTGGTTTTTGACAGATTTATGAATCAAAACTAAGAAAACTAAGATCTAAGCTACTAAACTTGAAAACAGATGATCAAACATATTTAATAAGCACAAATAGACAGAATTAAGCACAAATAAGCAAGATTATAAGCAGAATAAGCAAATTATAAGCTAGAAAATTAAGACAGAAAGAGTAAATTGGAACTTACAAGTGCCTTAGCTAAACAAAGGCTTATAAATGCTCAAAGAGCTGTCTACAAGCTCTAGCTTATCACAAGGATAAGCTAGTTAAGTCCCATAAGCTCTTCCAGGGTAAGCTTATCATCCAAAAAACTTAATCCCATTTAGCAAAGGTATTAGACTGATATTAATGGTTTAAGTAGTTTAAAAATTAATTGAGCTCAAATCTAAGCTTAGAGACTTAGATGAGCTTATGAGGAGCTTATAAGAAGCTTGTGATACATTAACAGCTTATGAAACAATGTTTGATTGAAAATAAGCTTGAGAAGAGTAAAAGCTAAGTAAGTACACTCGAATTTTATTAATGAAAAGATGGTTACAACACTGAAAAGGAAATTACATTAAGCAAACATTAAGCTAAAACATTTTTAAAAGAAAATACAAAGCTAAATTTTATAAGCTAAAAAATATGAAAAAAAACTAAATCCTCATGTGAGTGAGGAGCCCTTGTATTTATAGCTGCCCAATGAAGCTTCTAGGTCTTCTACCCCGCTCCTCATCCATTTAATATTGGCCCTTCATTAAATTCAATCATTGGATGCTCTCTTTGAGTCGTTGGATCATTTTTTTGAAGCACACGGATTGCCAGCGTGGCAATCCGTTTGTCAGACCCCTTTGTGTTTGTTTTGCACTAATTTTAGAGCAAAAATCCAATCATTAGTGTGTTTCTTCTATAAGCCACGTGTCACTCTTAGTGGGATTGGACTAATGAGAGCTCTTGTATGACGTTTCTTTGTGCTACATCACTACTTGGTACTCGAATCTTCCTTCCACGAAATCAATTTTGATTTGCCCTTTGATTTTAACTCAAGGTAAATTAAAGATGACGATGAACAGTGAAAACTAACTTTCTCGCGTTTTAACTCATATAAGGGTGTGTTTTGATTTTTTCTTTGACCCGGGTAAAAATGTGTTTGACTTTGGGCTTATACGAAAAGGATTGGGCCAAGGGTTATGGTTTTGGGTAAATGGATTTGTTATAAAGAAACTTAACGACCGTTAGTTTCTTATAATAAGAGGACTAACGGTGTTAGGGTTTTAAGGGTTTTTTATATGAAATTGTTTTAACATTAAGGGAAATTAGGGTATTTTACAAGGTTTTGTCTTATTGTGATTGACCAATGTTGACTAAGGATTGACTATGGTAGACCTTGATAGCATACTCCCGGCTATTGCATACTCTTTTCCGTCTTGTGTCCGTGTCTGTCCGGTTTTGATCGTTTTCTTGCGATTTTTGTTATATCCGTACCTACACAATCATAAAGACAAAACAAGCAATATACAAGCATTTTAAGCACAATTTTGTCTTTTATGGGTCCTTTTTGATATAAAACGGATATGTGTTTTCACACATATCAAAATTCCCCAAACTAAACGATTGCGTGTCCTCACGCAATATTATATGCTCTAAAACCAAATACCTCAAAACCTCCCCAAACTAATCCTTTAAGAAGTAGTAAAGTCATTTATGGGGAGAGTTAAGAAGTCACAAGTTATAAAACACCCCGTTTTCCCATTTTTCAAAGATTTTTCCATTTTTATGATTTTTTATAATTTACAACTTACAATTTATTCTTGTGTGACATAATGTATTGCTTTCATTATTCTTTGATAACTTTTAGGATCATGGAACAAAGAGCACTTTAAGTGTCCTAATGGATAAATTCATCGTCCCCGATTTTTACTTTTCCAAGCCAAGCTTAAAAACAAGATCATTGTAAATTACAAGTTATGATGCTAACACTACTCATAAAAGCTAATTGTGTACTTACTTTTCCTCCCTTATTCCTAATTTTGTATCTCAAGATTTTATTTAAGTCATATACCCGAAGGCTCTTTAAGACTTTTATTTCGATACTTATTAATTCCAAAAATAAAGCGTAACGGTAAAGTTGCAATAATTAGCTCCTAGCCCTTTTCAAAAGATCAAATGCAATCAAGATTAAAGTCCACATCGAGGCGACCAAAATTTGGCTTTTATTAGGTTACTTAAGCAAGGTACTATTCATGTCATATACCCTAAGGCTCTTTAAGGTACAAACAAGACAACTTCAATCATTCCATATACCCTAAGGCTCTTTAAGGAACGACTAAAGCAAAAATTAAGCAACAATATCTATTCCATATATCATAAGGCTCTTTAAGGAATAAATATGGCTATAATCTCACTTATTAGATTATATTTACCCCATATACCCTAAGGCTCTTTAAGGGATAAGCAAAATATTTATTATTGTGATACATATAGTATGCCAAATTAAGCCACAAATTACATACATGAGCTCTTAAGATTTCCAACTAATCCTTGTTTAGCATCCCACTCATACTTAACTCTATCATTTTTCGTTCTTCGCGAATTTCCGCGAACGCTTAGCCTAAAAGTTAAGGAACAAGCTAGAGCTTAACACGCTCGATCGGGTCAAAATCTACTCTTATCCTACCCAGCAGGAAAGTCAAAATTGTGACAAAAACACTTATTTTATTTATTTATTATTTATTTATTTTTGAAAATTTAAAAAATTTTGGTGGGAAAACGGGGTACGTGAGAACAACAGGCAAAAGTAGGTAAGATTATATCAAAGATATACTACCCCATACTAAAATTAAACATTTTCCTCAATGTTTCCTAGCCTAAGACTTAAAAACCCCATACTAGAACTCAAAAAGGTCGAATGCTTAACTCAACCTGAAGAAGTATCACAAAATCTCAGCCGTTTATCAAGTGTGCTAAAAGATAAATGTTAGTCGATAATAATCTTTAGGATATCGGATTTCCCCAAACTAATGGCAAGCAAAGGCTAGGAAGCTCGAGTGGATCGGGACAAAACACCGAACACGAGAGTCTTCAGAAAATTTTGGGTCAATCCTGCAAACAATCACAAGTACAAACACAACAAGAATCGGAAAAGTACAAGCCTCCTCACATCACAATAAGAAAGAAGATAGAAGGATAAGCATGGGGTGCCTCCCACGAAGCGCTTTGTTTTTGGTAACCGAGTCACATAGCTTGACTCGATCCCCGAATTCATTCGTCCTTGGAGAGAGTGTGGAGATCCTGGACTACCTTGGGTGGTAAGTCCCCTCCAAAGTAATGCTTCACACGATGACCATTCACCTTAAAGTTTGGACCATCGGGTTGAGATAACTCAATGGTTCCGTATGGAAAAACTTTGGTGATGGTGAAAGGTCCTGACCAACGAGTTTTAAGCTTTCCTGAGAATATCTTTAGACGAGAGTTGAAGAGTAAAACTCGATCACCAACATTGAAAATGCGGTTTTTGATCTTTGAGTCGTGAAGCTTCTTCGTCCTCTCTTTATAAATCAAAGAATTCTCGTAAGCTTGATCACGAAGCTCATTAAGTTCATTAAGTTGAAGCTTCCGGTGATCACCCGCGGTTTTAAGATCGAAGTTAGCATGTTTCAAAGCCCAATATGCTTTATGCTCTAACTCGATAGGTAAATGGCAAGACTTTCCGTACACTAACTTATAAGGCGTACAACCAATCGGTGTCTTAAAAGCAGTACGAAATGCCCACAAATCGTCGTCTAGTTTTTTAGACCATGAGGCACGGTTTTCTCCAACCGTCCTTTCTAGAATACGTTTTAAACCTCGATTGGACACCAACACACTTGACCGCTCGTTGAGGGGATAATGCGTTAGCTAGACAGTGTGATCCCATACTTAGACATTACTTTAGCAAATTGATCATTACAAAAATGGGTCCCACGATCGCTTATAATAGCTCTAGGTGTTCTGAATCAGGCAAAAAGGGATTTCAAAAACTTAACTACAACTCTAGCATCATTTATGGGGAGCGCCTTTGCTTCAACTCATTTTGAAAGATAATCGACGGCTACAAGAATGTATTTATTCCCATGTGAAGACGAAAAAGGTCCCATGAAATCAATACCCCATACATCAAAGATTTCATAAACTTAGATAACAGTCAAAATTTACTCTTATTCTACCCAGCAAGAAAGTCAAAATTGTGACAAAAACACTTATTTTATTTTTGAAAATTTTAAAATTTTTCTTTTTTTTAAAATTTGGTGGGAAAATGGGGTACGTGAGAACAACGGGTAAAAGTAGGTAAGATTATCGAAGATATACTACCCCATACTAAAATTAAATAGTGTCCTCAATGTTTCATAGCCTAAGACTTAAAAACCCCATACTAGAACTCAAAAAGGTCGAATGCATAACTAAAGCCTGAAGAAAGTATTACAAAAATCTTTAGCCGTTTATTAAGTGTGCTAAAAGATATATGTTAGTCGATAATAATCTTTAGGATATCGGATTTCCCCAAACTAATGGCCAGCAAAGGCTAGAAAGCTCGAGTGGACCGGGACAAAACACCGAACACGAGAGTCTTCAGAAAATTTTGGGTCAATCCTGCAAACAATCACAAGTACAAACACAACAAGAATTGGAAAAGTACAAGCCTCCTCACATCACAATAGAAATAAGAAAGAAAATGGATAAGCATGGGGCGCCTCCCACGAAGCGCTTTATTTTTGGTAACCGAGTCACATAGCTTGACTCGATCCCTGAATTCATTCATCCTTGGAGAAAGTGTGGAGAAGAAAATCTTAATCGGGCTTTCATTAATGTTTGGATAAACATTTAAGCACATGAAAGTTCCATCCCGATGAGATGCCACCGGTTCTAAGTGGAGATGATGGGGTCAAAAATGGTGTCCTCATTTTAGGGGAGGAAAGTAAGGGAGAAACCTCAGGGTAAGTGAGATACGGAAGAAAAGTCCGAGTAACAAATGTGAAGGAATCGTCAACTTCAACATTAATCTCACCTCCCCCTAGGTCAAAACATTCATCTTCATTAACATTGTTTATCACGAGCGCATTGGGTTCCATGTCGAAGGTTAAACGTTCATATTCGGGAATGGGATCATCGTTAAGAAAATTGTCAATAATATCCTCTTCCTAGTCAAAATCACTTTCAATACCTGGTGGTATTGAATCATCTGGTCCGGAAAATATATCGAACTCTTCCTTATTGGAGTCACTATCCTTAACGAGAGTAGTAGATGTGGGAAGAGACTCGATGATTGTATGAGAATTTTCCGGTGACCGGGAAGATGAATTACCGCATAGCAACGACGTTCGTTTGATATGATCCTTGTGCTCTCTAACAATTCCTAGAGGAATCGTGATAAGTTCATCGGTGAACTCATGGTGAAGAGGATCACTCTTGGGAGAAAAAGTTATCAAAGATTCACTCTCAATGTGTTGTGGTTCATGATCGAAAAATACTTCGGAAGAGAAATTATGGGTGTTATCATCATTAAGCAAACTTTCAAGATATAATACATCTCCTTCCGAGTCATAATAACCTTCCTCAATATACGTAGGAACTTTGATGGCTAGAAAAGCATCGATCTCATCATTATCGCCTCCTGGATCGAAACACTCAGCCTCATCAATTGGAGCATCGTACACAATTCTTTTCCAATCATTCGTTTTACATTCCAAATCAAATAAATCATCATTTTCTTCAAAATATTGTACATCGATGAATCCCTCGAGAATGGAAGCAACGCTTCTCAAAAGAGTAGACGAATCATGGTGAAGTAGAATCTCAATATCTTCTCCTGGAGCGAGACATTCATCCTTATTAGAATTAGAAAGAGGTGTGACTAAGAAAGTCCACTTATCAAGGTTGGAATTATAAGAATCCTTGCACTCGATGTCCTCTAACACTTCATCAAAAAGAGGATTTATGTCACTAGAATTGAAATTAACATCAAATTCGAAAAGAGGGTTAGAGAAAGTCACGGAATCATCACATGGAACGTTGATGGAAGAGAAATCATCACACGAAGGTAAAACGTTCTCACTTTCACTCCTGGATGTATCCTTTGATTCTCTTGGGATTGGGACAAGTTCCTCGGTACTAAAAGTACTAAGGTGCTCGTCCCCCATTATGAGAGAATCCTTGGGCTCAATAGATGGTAAGGTGGATGTGATTGCAAAAACCGAAGAAACTTGAGGTGTTTTGTTTGAATGAAAAATGCTCTCCTTGCAAATAACTTTAAAATTCTTCAAACAAGGTGTGATACGAGTTTGGCGTTTAGCCGTCGGCTCTGCGAGATTCTTCACTTCCTGCTTTTCTTTTTCATCGTTGACATCTTCCGATGGAGGCAAGCAAACTAGAGCGGGTTTGTCAGTAAACCTTTTAAAACTATTCTTGCATGTGTCATTATCCATTTTAATTGACTCGTTTATATGCTTGAGGATGTTTTGACATGCCATTGACATGAAAAGTTATTTGTTCATTTCCATCCCTCAAAACAAGCTCTCCTTCATATACATCAATTAAAGCACGGCTGGTTCTCAAAAAGGATCTCCCAAGTATAAGAGGAACTCGAGGATCGGCTTCAAAATCAACAACAACAAAGTCGGTAGGAAAATGGAAATTCCCAACTTTGACAAAAAAATATCTTCGGCGACTCCTTTAGGACGAGTAATCGATCGATCCGCTAGCTCTAAAGTCATCCGAGTTGGTGTAAGTTCCGGCAGGGAAAGCTTTTTCCAAATAGAAAGAGGCATAAGATTTATGCTTGCGCCAAGATCGGCCAAGGCGTGACATACATCCATTCCTGGGAAATTACATGGAATAAGAAACTTGCCGGGATCTCCAAGCTTTTCGGGAAGCTTTTTGAGGAGCATCGCCGAGCAATTCTCGTTCAACGGTATCTTAGCTAACTCAAGCAACTTTTCCTTATTCATGAGCAAACTCTTAATCGTAGGAGCAAATCTTGGCATCAAAAGTAAAGCATCTGTGAAACTAATGTCGAAGCGTAAATCTTAAAAGATTTGGAAGATCTTCTCCATTTGATTCGAAGCTTTGTCACGGGACTTTTGATCATCACGTCGTGAAGGATATGGAATATTTGGCTTAGGTAAACTCTTCAGAATATCAGATTCCAGAATGGGAGTGGTTTTAGGCAAAGTCTTTGGAACATCGGGTTCTGGAATAGAAATGGGGATAACCGGAGGTGGGATTTGAGCGGTACTTCCTTGGAAATTTGTTTGCTCTTTATCCGTTGTCTCCTCGGTTTCTCGTTCCACTACCTTTTTAGGAGAAAGATTAGTAGGAATCGAGGGTCCCTCGTAAGCAACACCACTTCGAGTAGTGATCGCTTTCATCTCACCCTTCGGGTTTGGAATGGTATTACTCGGAAGAGTACCCGAAGTTGAGGCTTGGTTTTGAAACAATCCACAAATCATGTTTTGCAAATTATTTTGAAAAGTGGTTTGTTGATTCATCATGACGGCTTGTTGAGATTTTATCGTGTTTTGAATTTCATTCTTAAGGTCTCCTTTCAACGAATTGATTTGATTTTGCATGTTCCTTAACATCTGATCATTATTCCTCTTGTAACTTGAAAAATCATTTGAAATCTCTTGTTGAACTTGATTATTAGGCACTTGAAAAGGTTGGTTTTGAAATCCTTGGTTTTGAAAATTTGGAGCATGATTATTTTGAGCTTGAAAACCTTGATTACCATGAAAATTATTTCCCCGAAAATTATTCCCTTGAACTTGATTCTGATTAAACCTATTTTGACCATTGTTTTGCACCGGAGCAAAACCTGGTGGTGCCATTTGATTACTAACACGGTTCGGAGGGTTAACTTGATTGTAAGTACCCGTGGTCGCACAAACACTAGCCTGATTGTTATCGGTAGCCGGACAATTATACCAAGAATGGGCACCACCACAAGTAACGCAAGTTTCCTCAACCGCTTTAACCAGAGCGGGAGTGACAACTTTCTTAGAAACAATCTCGACTAAGGTCGAAAGTTGATCCGCAAGATTATCAATTCTCTCATCAGTTTTACTAGAAGTAGCATTCATCCTAGAAGCACTTGATCTATTACATAAATAACGCACTTTTGATTTATTCTCAATTATGTTTAAAGCCTCTCTAGTCGTTTTACTCAAAAGATTTCCACCCGCCGCGACATTTAACCAGTCTTGTTCATTCTCGTTTAAACCGTTGTAAAATGTATCAACTTGAGTTAACTCCATAAATCCATGATGGGGGCAAGCTCTAAGCAACTCCTTAAATCGTTCCCATGCTTCACTAAAAGTTTCCTCAAATTTTTGTGTAAATCGAGAAATTTCATTCTTTAAGTGAGTGGTTTTTGAAGGAGGGAAAAATTGATTCACAAATTTAGTCACGAGATCCTCCCAAGTCAAGATTGAATTTGGTGGTTCTTTCTCGTACCAAGTTTTAGCAGCTCCCTCGAGCGAATATGGAAACATCATAAGCTTAATCACATCGTTAGGCACATTCCTAAATCGTAAAGTCGAGGTAATACTTTTGAAACTATTAATATGAGCATGAGGATTTTCGCTCTCACGACCGTAAAACGGGTTAGCTTGAACTAATTGAAGCAAATTCGTCTTAATCTCAAAATGATCGACATTGATTTCCGGTAAAACAATAGCTTCTCCGTACCCTTCCGTGGGTGCCCGGAGTAGCACTTCCATGGTACGTTCTGCCATTGGTGCAACAATAGTTTGAATCTCGGGTTCGACTATGTTAGAAACTTGTTTTCTCCGACGTCTTGGAATTGTGACGTTTGAATTATTACGATAATTGGAACGTCTAGTGCGCATGCACTATTTAAAGAAAAATAGAAAAATATTTTTGGTTTTTCAAAAGTTATTCATAATCTAATTTTAACGGACAACGAGATAGACAACTTGAACCAAATAATCAAACTTACTTCACGGTAGCTCTTAAAAATTTTACTTTTTAAGGTGAGCCATATTTCGTAAGTGACACAAATGGTAAGTTTTTAAATCTTTTATTCGAGTTGGGAACTTATTATGGATAATACCTCAATTGAAGGTATTATTTGTTGGTGTTCGTTTACCAACTTTTTAACTTTTAAATATTTACTAATTAACGAGAAAATTTGAAAATTCTAGAAAAACAAATATTTTTGTCTTTTTGTGTTTAAACTTTTACTTATACTAAAAAGAATAGAAAAATATTTTTTACTTTTTATTTTTTAATTTTATTTTTTTATATTTTTGATTTTCTTAAAAGCGTAACTTTAAAAAATGAAAGGTTCTCCAAATCACGATCGACAAACTTCAAACGAGAGAATCTTAATCACAATTCCCCGGCAACGGCGCCAAAAATTGATTGAAGCAATCTTATACACGTAATAATAAAATATAATATGAAAGAAAATTACCAAACTACCCTTGAGGACAAAGGTAGTAAGTAAAATCTTCACAATTATATATATATATAATACGTATATTAACCGGGAAGTATGATTCCCGGGTCGTTATTCCCTAACGATTTATGAAATTGAAACCACGTTTGTTGTTCGGACAATGATTTGAATTGGTAACCAAGATTGATTTGATTATCTATTTCTACGAATTAAAAAACAATTAAAATAAGCAAATGATAACAATTAAGCACGAAAACAAATAACGGGAAATCAAACTTTAACTAAAAACGCAAAACGGGAACCTTAAACGGAGATTAAAGACCCTAATTTTCCAAAATTAAACCTAAAATGAATTTTTTTTTTCTCTTTTAATAGACTCTAATTGACTAAAAAGTAAGTTTAAAGAAAACTAGAACAAAAACGGGGTTGAAATGAGCTTAAAAACACGAAAAATATAAACTGGAACGAATCCCGTTCTTTAAAAAATGAAATTTTGCAAATTAAACCCTATGAAAGCAAAACTAATTTTCCTAGAAAATTTACGATAAAAGGAAATTTTCTAAAAAAGAATTATATTTTTTTGATTATTTTTCTATTTTTTATGATTTTTTAAATTTTTAATGAAAATAAATGTTTAAAAATACTAAACCAATTATAAAAATTCTAAAAAAATTATGGAAAATAGCTTGAACTAAAAGGGACCTAGAAAAAATAAGCTCGTGGTCACAACTTAACGAATAAGCTACGAAATAAGCTTAAACAGCTTATGGAGCTAAAATGGGAAATCGTATACAAAGAATAAATTGTGTAAACTTGGAATGAAAAAGACCCTAGAGCACGTTGGTAGTGAGTGTGTGTGTTGTGTTGCTATAAAGGTTGAGGGTGTTGAGGTCGGGGGTTCGAGCCTTGCTCACCCCCGATTTCTACCTTCCTTTTTTTTTGAAAACTTATAAAAGAAAAGTTTTATAAAAGCTAAAAATAAGCACTTTTAATTAAAGAAACTTTTATTGAAACTCAAGAAATAAGCTGAAAATGGCTTAAAAGGCTGAAAAACAACTAAAACTAATTTTTTTTGTTGTTTTTTTGAAAAATCTAAGAACTTTAAAAGCTAGAAATAAGCTATACTATGGCTAAATAAGCAAAATCTATCCTAAGTCTAACCTAATAAGTCAATGTGGACAGAAATAAGCTCAAGAGACCAAGCCATAAACTGAAAACTACAATAAGCACTTATGAAATCTTTAAACCAAACAACCCCTAGGCAGACTTTGAGCTTAAGTTCAAATAAGCAAATGGAACCTTATGATGAAATGACTGAGAAATCCTTAAAGCTTATACTAAAGACTATTTAAAACTGCTTTTTAAAAGTAATTTGAAATTCAATAAGGCTAAGAAAAAGTTAAATGAAAAGACTTATGCAGGCAAACTACTAAATTTTTGGTTTTTTAAGAGTTTTTATGAAAAAGAAAAAGAAAAAAAATAGTTTACAGTCCTAAAACAGATTACTTATTTAGCCACTAAGAACAAATTAAGCACTAATCTATCTAGATTAACCCATAAACTACTTGTGCAAAGAAAATTAAAAACTAAAAACTACTTTTACTTACTAGAAATTTAGATTGAAAGTAGTTGTTTTGGCTAATCTTTATGCTGATGCAGTTTGCTCCAAATCACAAATCAAGCAAGTGTAGGCCAAATGAATGACATTCTATTCCTATATGACATTAAAACTAAATCAATTTTGAGCAATAACCAAGACTAGGAAAGACTTGAACTAAGACTGGTAGATTACTGACCTTATGCTAATAGATGCCTAACAAATTATTGAAACCTTGATTAGAACCATTTAATACCTTAAATCCTTGACTTATAGACTGAGAAATGAAGTTCAAAGTCGATTTAAAAGAACAAATGGCTATGGACAGTATTAACTTTAGTTAATACTACCATAGGCCAAACACTCCTTTGAATTCTTAAATCCCATTTTTAGTTTATAAAACTTAGATTAAAGGTTCAAATTGATGATACCAGATAGCGAATAGCTTAAAACAGATCTATTTAGCAAATCTAAACAACAAATTAAGCCAGAGAATCAAATCTACAAATTATGCTAATATATTTTTTTGTTGAGTTTTTTGATAGATTTAAAAAATAATATGAAGAAAACTAAGTCCTACACTACAAGAGCTAAAAACAGATAATCAATCATGTTTAATAAGCATAATAAGAAAAGATTAAGCACAAATAAGCAAGAGTTAAGTTGAAAATAAGCAAATACAACTATTAAGCTAATTTACTTAAAATTAAAGAAGAACTTACATAAGCCTTAGCTAAACAAAGGCAATAAAAGGCTCAAAGAACATTCAGCATCTCTAACTTATCCAAAGATAAGCTAGTAAAGGTCCCATAAGCTCTTCCATTGTAAGCTTATCATCCAAGAGCTCAAATCCATAATAGCAAAGGTAATAAACTGATTTTAAAGGTTTAAGTAAATTAGATGATTAACTTGAGCTAAATTTGATCTTAGAGACTCAAAGAGCTTGTGTGAAGCTTATTAGAGCTTGTGTAACATTAGATAAGAACATTTGAGAGTAATAAAAGCTTTTAAGGTAAAACAGTTTATATAAAAACTAAGGATGCTTTCATTAATAATAAAACTGAGTACAATAGTTAAAATTAAGAGTACAATAAGCTGGAAAAGTAAAATTACTTAAGCTAAAGTTTTAAAAGCTAAAAATACAATTAAGCTAATTTTTTAAAAGCTAAAAACTAGATAGTGTGTGTGTGAATGTGAGGGGCTATTTATAGCCTGCAAATGAAGCTTCTAGGACTTGGATCATACTCCTTTCTCCCTTAATCTTGTCCTTTCATTCTTCCAATCATTTGATCTTGATTCTTGTCCGTTGGATCAACTTGGTGAGCACACGGATTGCCTACGTGGCATTCCTTGTGTCAGACCTCATGTGCTTCTTTTGCACTCATTTTAGTGCAAAAATCCAATGATTGGTGTGTTTCTTGTCAGATCCGCGTGTCATTCTTCTTGGGTTTCCACCAATGGAAGGACTTGTATGATATTTCTTTATGCCAGCGTATAGCTTAGTACTTGAATTGCATAGCCAAGTCCTTAATTTCAATTACCCCTTTGATTTTGACTTGGGGTAAATTGAAGAAGAAGATAAACAATAACAACTTTTCGCGCGTTAAAATTATAACAGGGGTGGGTGTTTGACTCGGGGAAAATGGGCTTTGACCTGGGTTTTTATAAAAGAAATGGATTAGGCCGGGTAAATTGGTTTCGGGCTTGGGTTTATATATAAAAGTTAATGGGTGTTAACTCTTTATATATTAAAGAGTTAACACTGTTGGGGTTTAGGGGACCATTTTTGCAATTTGGTTTTCTTTGAGGGACTTTTTTGGGAATTTTTGGGATTTTTGTCTTCATATGGTTGACCGGTTGACTTTGAAAGCATTCTTCCTGCTCTTGTACACTCTTTTCCGTTCCCGTGTCCGTGTTTCTCCGCTTTTGACTGTTTTCTTGATATTTTTGCGATATCTGTACCTACACAATCACAAAGACAAAATAAGCGATATACAAGCATTTTAAGCACAATTTTGTCTTTTATGGGTCATTTTGGATATAAAATAGATATGTGTTTTCACACATATCAATGCACTAATCTACTTTGCAATTAGAACCAAGAGTAGAGAGAGAGAGAGAGAGAGAAATAGAGAGACCACAATGTATACTGGTTCAGGAAGGGGGGTTTAGTCCTTCTGTATGTCTAATTACAAATCCACGACTCCGATACTATACTAGCATAATCCTTGTGGTGGATTACAAACTGTATTACAATTTAACTCCATCGACTTTCAACAAAGCTCGGTGATAAGTGTAGAATACACATATCTATTTATGCTTAAAATAACCCAAATAAACCCAAAACGGATCAAAAATGGCAAA
>BQNB010032117.1:0-32687 GCA_026074375.1 Tanacetum coccineum
GATAGATGAATCAAGCCCTAACCTAACCTAGAGACTCAATTCTAATAGAAAGGATATAAAAAGGAAGACCTTCGACTAATAACACACAAGTCTAGATTAGGTACTTGTGTTTCTCTTTTACGGATATGTGTTCTCTTTAGTAGAATGATAGAATGAGAAGATTAGAACACAAAAGGTGTTAGACTTTTAGGATCGAAGAAGAGAAATAGAGAGAAAGAAAGAATGGCAAGAGGTGAGGAATACAACAGATAATGGGGGGTATTTATAGGACAAAAACCAAAAATGGTAAAAACTATTTCGAGCCCGACACCCTGCCCACGTGCTAGAGGCCCATCTTGGTTTTTAGGTTTTTTTTGTTTCAAATACCCCTTCTTGCTCAACTACCAATTGTACTTCACGGTTTAAGCTTTTTATCATTCTTACACTTAAGGTCAACCACTTTATATATCACTTGAGAATTTTGAAATTAGTGGTTGGCGAAAATATTCACCAACTTACTGATACATGCTTATGTATTAAACGTTCATGTTTTGTCACGGAAGCTATAGAGGTTCACGAGCGCTCTTTTTGTGGGGGTTTGTCGCATTGATCCTAAAACAAGATGTTTTCGTCGAGGTATCAGTTGGATAATTAGAAGATCATGAATCAGGATTATTACCAAAATCTAGCCTCTATCGTATAGGAATGAATCCATTGTATTGGTCTTTTTAATTTGCTTGTCATGGCAACAAATTTTAGGACTGCCTCAGCTTCAATGACTTATACAAGTACCTTTTGTCGAGGCACTTTACCTTCTTCCTATTGACGAACACAAAATGTTTGGTAAAACTTATAGCCGTCAACATCATAAAAGTCCATCCCTTGAAAATATATTTGACGTGAGAGTCATGCTAAAACCCAACCATTTACTCGATGGGCAACGTTGTGGCTATATCTTGTCTTGGCAATAATGATAGACAATTTTTTTCACTTGTAAAAAAATCAAACATTCATGATACTAGTTTTGATGACACTATATACCACACCACATTTAGTTGTCATCGATCATGTTTGGAAACTGAGTTAGTTCGCTTTGACGAAAGAGCCTTCTAACTTAAATAAAATGGAGAAGCAAACCTTCAGTGTGTTAGTGGACTTATTTGTATTAGATTAGTATTAGTATATAGGTTAGATTTGTATGAGTATAGTTTGGTGCCAAGCCAAGTGTTAGGGTATATATATTGGGACATGCATAATCTCATAATTCATTAATCAATATATCACATCTTACAAGAGTTACCATACAGATATAAAGAGACCATACAGATATGTCTCATTGTCTCAGTAAGTGAATTTTATCAACGATACAAGAGTTTACATGTGGGTGAGAAGCTGTGAAGCGAGTTGTTAGTCCCATATGACAAGAACCAAAGCCACCAAGCTACTTTAGTGACGAAGAAGCCTCATGGTAGTGAGGAATAGATTATTGAGCCCATTAAACATGTTAAAAAGCATACGGTCCAAAAGTGCCCCTATATAGATGGCACCATCTACCATATTCCTCTAATGCATTCTCGGTGTTATATACAAAGTTGTGCAAATAAATGTCATAAAGATGATCTGGAAAGACTTGAAAACATATATGAAAGCATTTCTCTTCATGAGTAGATATTCCTTATCCCGGGCGGCAGGGGAGCCTTTTAAGGCCTCGTAGGATAAAGAGTGGCTTCTCATGAAGAGAAATTCTTTGATATATATTTTCAAGTTATTCCAAATCATGTTTATGTCATTTATTTGCAAAACTTTGTATATAAAGCAGAGGATACATTAGAGGAATGAATTAGATGGTGCTCGACTGCCATTTGTATACTGGCACTTTTAGACAGTATGCTTATTAACATGTTTAATAGGCTCATTGATTTATCCCTCGCTATCATGAGGCATCCCGTCGTTTACAAGCAAAGGGATCTCTTGTTTCACCCTGCATGGGCATACATAATCCCAACCTTCTCGCTTTGTATTCCTAGTAGGAATACGAAGCAAGAAGGTTGGAATTATGTATACCCACGTAGGGTGAAACAAGAGATCCCTTTCCTATATCTATAGTGGAGAGTCTTGTGTGGACTGTTATTCGATACTGAGGCGTTGATTTAGACCCTGAGGCTAGCAGGTTCTTCAAGTATCTCTTGTTGGCGTTTCTGATCCAGCTTGTGGCAGGTGGACTGTTTAGACCGATTGCAGCAGTTTGTAAGACAATGAACATTGCAAACACCAGAGGATCTCTTGTACTTATGCTTATATTTCTATTGGGTGGTTTAATTCTACCTAAATAAAAAATTTGAAGCTTGTGGGAGTGGGAAATTGGGTATCTCCCTTATCTTAGATCTTCATATCCATCACCATCACCGAGCTCCTTTCCGATAACTAGGTGGACGAGCAATAGGAGCACGGACAATTCAACCAGCTTGGGCTTTGCTGTGCAGCCTGAGCTAAAGAGCATGGACGTGCTAACTTCAGAAAGCTCGTGCAGCTGCACTTCTTGGTTTTGCACTTCTATTTAATGTCCTCTTCACTGCATTTGTCTCTCTCGCGCATTTAGAAGCCCCTGGANGGACTTATCGAAGCTATTGATTCTTTAGTTCCCCTTGACGAACACTTAGCTACTTTTCGAGGTTATTAGTCGAGGAGGATTAAGATTCTTGGTTTTTTTCAGTGTTCACTTCATAACATTGCGTGAGGACACGACAATATCTTAGTATGGGGAATTTAATATGTGCTTAATTACACATATTTTATACCTAAAAAACGAGCTTAAATGACTAAAAACGTACCAAAAATACATTGTATTTGTATGTTTTGCATTTGTATTGTGCAGGAAACGGATATTCAAGAAAAGGACAAAAACAAAGCTGAAAAGGACAAAACCGAGCACGGGAATGAAAAGAGCGTGAGTAAAAGTCAAAGCCGAAGTCAAATCAAAGCCAAAAAGCCACCAAGTCAAAAAGTCAACAGAAAAGTCAACTCCGAGAAGCTGAATCAGAAGAATACAAACTTGAGGGATCAAAATTGCCAAATCCCAAAGTTGTAAAACAAGGATAAAAGGTTCAAGGGCTGAAATTGCAATTTACCTAAAATATAATTTTAGGGGGCAAAACTGCCAACCCCCTAAACTTGTATCATTCAAGGACCACATTTGCAATTAACCATATAACCCTAGGGACTAAAACTGCCAAGTCCTAAATACTTATACACCACATGGACTTGTAGTGCAAACTGGCTATACAAGTTGAGGGGCTTATGTTGACAAGTTTTAAACCCATTTACACCACAAGGACGTATGGTGTAATAAACAAACACAAGATTAGGGGCCTTTCTTGCAACATCACCAAACCCAACCCTGTTACCTAAAAAAACAGAGTGTTTATACACTCTTTCCCCGCCAAAGCAACAAACCCCAAGAACAGGGTCACATGTCTCACTTCTTTCTTTTACCCTGCAACTCGATTGTTCAGGGGATAAACCTAACCCTCACCTCCACTAACCTCCATCACATGATGCCTTGCCATGTTGGCAATCCGTGGGTGCCATAACACACATCAAGGGCTAGGATCAAAGGACTAGGGCAGCAAGATTATTGAAGGGCTGAGATGAGTTTTTGGTTTGCTCTCACCAAACAAACACAACAAACACAATGCAAAGAAGACTCTCAGCATATATATGAAGACCAAGTCACACAATTAGGGGAGTTTTTTTTATCTAGGGTAATATTAGTTTAACTTGTCTTTTTAATACTCTCCAGCTTATTTTTACTTAATTGTATCTTTAAAATTTCAAGTCTTGTATTCCTTTCTAAGTTAATGCAAAAATTCAAGTTTCCAGTTATTATACATTCTGTCCTTTTAAGCTTTATAAATTAAAGCTATTACAGGCTTATAAGTTATCTCCATAAGCTCTTTCAAGCTTATGTAATCTGTCTTAGTCACATAAGCTTTTGCAAAAGATTTTATGAATGTACTGTTTCATTAGTGAAGAATTGGATTCTCAACATACTGGACCATGGTGAAATATGGAAGGCCATGGTTCTAAAGCCTCATGGGAGGCATTGGGGTTGTTTATGGTTGCATTAATTCAGACAGAAATCCCTAAGAACTTGTAAGTTTCTAATTTTCAATTTTCTAAGACTCTACTGTAGCATTGCTTATTCTGACTTATTTTTCTTATTTTCTGCTTAATACACCTTTCTGTATTATCCCTTGTAATTTATATCTTCTGCATATTTCTTGTCTACTTGTTTCTTTGTTTATATTGATTTCTGTCTTTTATAACTTGATTTTGTCCTATTCTTAGTTACTTGCTTTTAAGTGCTTATTTACTATTCCATTTGGCTTATTTGTTCTCATTTCATCTCAAGTTATTGCTTTTATCCATTTAGCTACATTAAATCCCCTAAAGTCAGCTAAAAAATGGATTTTGAAATTTAAGGGAGTGTTTGGGATAAGGATGTAAAATGGGTTAAAATGGGTGTAAACTGTTTTGGGTCATTTATCTAAATTTGTCAAGCCCTTTTAAGTTGTTTTAAGCTGTATTTAATGGTTTTCAAAGTGTGAACTTCAAAGTTAAGGGTAGTTGTAACCATGTCTTTAATCTGTGGACACATAGTTTGATAACCAGCTTGTTTGGTTAAATATTGATTAAGGGCTTATAGTTGTTGTTCTTATGCTAGGTTAGAATCTCAAAATGCAGTAGGAAAGGTGTAGTTAAGTTCCCATTGCCAGTTGTGAATGTGGTATAAAAACTGCCAATTAGATCAGTAGGCATTTCAGTCTCAACAAGCTTGAAAGTCAATTTTTTTTGCCTTAGATTTAGATAAGTAAAAGGTAGTTTTAAGATTTGAAATTATGGCATAAGCTCAGGAGATAGCATGTTCAATCTGTTTCAGCTTACTTTGACCTTATGAGCTTATTTAATTAGAGTAATCTAGGCCTGCATATTTCTATTTGTCCTTTCAAGAAAAACCAAAAAGAATAAAACTGAGTAAACAGCCAATTTCACTTAGCTTTTTATTAGCTCATTTAAGTTTCATAATGCTTTTAGTTTGTTAATTTAGATAGTTTTTAACAAAGTCTTTTAGATTTTATAAGTCATTTTACCATAATTTTCTTTCCACTAGCTTAAAAATAAGTCAAAAGGTGCCCTGCTTGTCTGTTTGGTTCTCACTTTTCATCTAAGTGCTTATTACCTTTAATGAGCTTATGGCTCATTTGAGTTGTTTAAACCTTGGTTAAGCTCACTTATTAGGCCGTTGTTTTCATGAGCTCATTGAGCTTGTATAAGCTCAACTGTCCTCTCTGCCATAATTGTTAAGCATAGCGGTACTAACTTCATGTTAGTACTGCTGAACCTATGTGGCTTATTCCTGGCTTAATGGTTTGCTTATTTTCCTTCCTGAGTGCTTATTAGGTGAGGGTAGACAACCTTTTCCAGCTTATTTGTTAATATGATAGTTTATTAGCTCAAAAAGCCAAAAGAGAAAAGGCCATAAGCCATTTAGCTTAAAAAGTCATTCTGTCTTTTTTTTATTTAGCTTTTCTGGCTTATTTATTGAGTTTTAAAAATAGTGTTAGTTATAAAAAATACTCAGCTTAAGGTGTTTAATAAGTTTGTAAATTTAAAATTAAAAAAAAGGTGTTACTGTAGCAAGTCAAAAAAAGAGAGGTCCAGGACTCGAACCTGCGACCTCACTCTCATCACACACACCTCTTAACCATCTGCGCCCTTGGGTCTTTTCTGAAAGACTCTTGGGTGCTTTGGTATTTAAGGCTTTTTAGCCTAATAAGCCATCAGCCCTTTTGGGCTTAATAACAGCTTATTTATAAGCTGTTTTCCCAACCCTGCATTTTTCTTAGATTCTTTGTAGTGTAATTTAATTTCCCTGATTTTTTCAGAATTTTTTATAAACATTTAGTATTTTTTATAATTTATATTTATAAAAACTTAAAAAAATTCATAAAAAATAAAATAAAAGTCAGAAAAATATAAATCTTTTTTTTAAAATTTTCTTTTATTAATTAGGATCTAGGGAAAATAAATTTGCATTTGTAGGGTCGTTTTTGCAAAATTTCACTTTTTAAAGAACGGGATTCGTCCCCGTTTTTGATTTGACTCGTTTTTGGTCCAAACGAACTCCGTTTTTAGTCTAGTTTTTTTTAAACTTCGTTTTTAGTCAAGTAGAATCTATTTTTAGTTTAAAAATTGTTCTAGGGTTAAAATTGCAAAATTTAGGATTTTGTCCCTCGTTTTCCGTTCCGTTTTTAGATTTGAATCATTCTAGCTTTCGTTTTTTAGGTTTAATTTATTTGTTTTTGCATTTTTAATCATAGTAATAGAAAAAAACCAATCATATCCTCATTCAATTCAAACATCGATTATCAATTCGTCATCCGATTTTCAATTGCACACCTCGTTGGGACATAACGACCCGGGAAATCAAACTTCCGGACACATATATATTTTATTTTTTTGAATTCTTAACCAATCCTTGAATAAAGGTAATTGGTTGATAGTTTGCTTATATATTATATTATATATATATAGATTTTAACGAATCAGAGAACGACCACTATATTGACGTTTTAGAAAATACATCGTTGAATTAATTTAAGGGAAATAAAGTTTTACATAGATTAAAAACATTCAAAGTCATAGCGGAAGCAAAAGATATATTTCAAAACATCAACGAGTATTAAGATAAAAATTTCCATAAAATGCAGCCATGATGAATGAGGACTTCAATGCACTTCATAGATATCCTTACGGGATTAAGCACATGAGAATATATGCTTAAAAGTGTCAACATAAAGTTGGTGAGTTCATAAATTTAAAGTAATAAGTAATGTGGACCGCAAGATTTCAAGAGTATGACTATTGTAATACATACAATATCACAAAGTAATTACGATTGCGCTAAGCTCATAACACCGAAGCTAAATAAAGTTATGTATGCAAATGAATGCAAAGTAAATTTCCCCGAGAAGGTGTCCAACCCGAGACCACCTAGTGTTCCGACATAGTATACATCCATTAGATCGGTACCTCTGATTCAAGTACGTGATACTTACCCGGACAGGGATGTTAATCCCAATAGATCTATTTATAACACCCGCGCTTACAACAAGTAATTAACGGTTTATGATAGTGGGCATAATGGGTTATCGGTACTTAGGCTAATCCGTTATCAGTTAAAAGGTACACGCGTCCAAAAGTAAAACAAACAATGTATCTCACCTTATCATTGTAAGTATGTAATTAATATATATACTTTGCTATATAAACAAAACAAATGATGTATTATATGTGAAGATACTAACATCAATTTTACCAATAAAACATAGTATTAGGCCTATCATGCCTAATGAATCTTTCACTAGATTGAATACAAAATATTTTAAGTGATAAATAACCTTTGAACATTCAAAGAGGTCACTAAGTGAACATTCACTCAGTGAGTATTGCCATGCAAGATGCTTCATCCTAAGTCTACAAAAAAAGACTCTACATTTAGCAAGGGTGGTTCTAGGTGAATGAAAGCCTAACCAAGAATAAGTATGGTTTTCATGAGTTGTGGCAATATAGACATCTGAGCCCTATAACGATCTCCAACAACTATAGACCTTGAAGTCAGAGACTGAAGGAATAGCGCGTGATAGTATTGAAATAGATAAGTCAAGATCTTATCGACCTGAATTAAAAATATCCTGAATAAGGTATGAATACCAGTCAGTGTTCACAACTGACCTTAGAAAAGTGTGCTCTCATACTTAAATATAATTGTAATAGAGACAAAGTTGTACAATATGTACTAGCCTATCAGCATTGGGACACGCTTTTATCACCCATGTGGGTGCTACCCCATCTAAGTAGTATAAATAGAAAATGTCTTATAAAGGAGTAGGGTTAAGTTTGTGCATTTAAAGTTGTATCTTTCATAAACACCTACTCCTCTAATATCTACTAAGTCCCTAAGTAAGCTCAGTTGGTTAGCATAGTAGTCGACTTTGCATAACACTTTAGGTTTATGCAAAGTTGTTAGTGAGGAGATCACACACACATTGTCATTCAATCCTCATTGTAGTTCCACATACAATAGGGTATAATTCTTAATAAATATAAGAGTTAAATGTTTAAAATTAGTTTTGTGTTTTTTTACTGTTTTATACTTATTTCTTGTCAAAACTGATTTTCATTTACATTACTTAAAGCTATGAGTTAGTTTATCTTAACTACTATAGTTTTGGTCACTAACTCAAAAAGAATAACAAGTGGTATCAGAGCGAGGTTTGTAAAACTTTAATCTTAAAGTTTTTAAAACCTAGATCCTAAAATGGCTGCTATAAGTAATGTACCCTATCTAGTAGACAAAAAAGGAGGCAACTACTCTGCTGTTGCTCCTCGTTTAGAGCCTAGAAAATTTAATAAATGGAAAAAGCATATGCTTGGCTATTTGACTGGAATAGAACCCTACTACATTCAATGTATTAAGGATGGTCCTTTTCAACCAAAAATGGCTAATGGTACCAATAAACCTGAGTCCCAATGGACCCCAGATAAGAGGAGGGTGGTCAATCAAGACCAACACCTTAAAAGCATCATTATATTATGTCTACGAGATGATATAATAGATTCAATCATTTGGTGTGAGACAGCTAAAGATACATAGACTGGCTTGGTTCACAGCTTTGAAAGTCCCTCTGATACCAAGGAAAACAGGATCATAGATCTGAAACTTGAGTATCAAACTTTCAAAGCTAAAACCTTTGATACTCTCTCACAGACCTACACCCGTTACAAAACCCTGCTCAATGAGCTTGCCAATGATGGTGTGACATTATCTAAGTACGAAATCAATGTTGGTTTCGTAAACAGTCTCCCTGAGAAATGGCTAAGCCTCTCTCAGGAACTTAGAAATGCAAATCACACTTAGACCATTGACCTTGTTGATATCTATGGAAGGTTTGTCTATGAAGACAACCTTATCTCAAGGAGATACTCATACACTAAAAAGGCCCTAATTACTACTTGTTGATCCCAATGAACATATCTTTTTAGCTTGTTAAAGCTTAGTTAACCTGGATAAATCCAAACTAATATTAACAGAGAAACCATGGATTGTGAATACTACAAGTTATGCGGAATCTAACTTGTAATACTAAGAAGAACAATGAATACTAAACTTTGAATACATTGATTGCTAATATTCTGCCTAGGTTATAGAATAACTAACTATGAGATATGAATTCTATATATCTCTAACTATGCCGTAGGGTTCCTTTTATACACCAAGGAAACCCTAATGGGCTTACAAAACGTGTACAATGATAATGCATATCTATTCTTAATTTAACTCATGCATATCATAATAGCAGTACTAACTATATAAGACTAATAGTACTTAACTAGTGAACTAACAGAACTAACAATACTGACCATACTACTAACAAGTACTGGCAGTGACAAACTAATAACCACTAACATTAACTAATGAACTTTGTCTGTTTTCTTCAATCTATTAGCAGCACATCAACTTGAACCAGCAGTAGTAAATTAGCACCGACAGAATAACTCAGAATTCCCCACAATCATCCCATAAACTTGATATATACTTGTCCAATCATTAAGTTTTCTCACTTGGTAAGCTCCATAAACACAGAGGATGTATCCAAATACTTACTACTCATTCAAGCAACGATTAGAGAACTTGAAAATCACAGGAACGCCATAGTACTTTGTTCTCTTCATCTTCTAACTACAAGTTCAACATCTTCTTTAGTAATTCCTTGATTAGAGGGTACTTCTTCTCCACTAGCATATTAATTTCCATAGGTTACCATCCATAAACAGAGTGTGAACTCCACAACTTTCATATAATTTCCATCTTAGCAATTTCCAATCCAGTTGATTCATCCATAGTTTATCTTTCTCTGGGTCAAATTTCACCTTAGATCTCCCAAAAGCAATAAATCATGTCCTTACAAGAGGAGTCTTGAAACCTTTCCGAACTAACCTTATAAGATCATTTAAGTCATGCCTTAAAATCAAGTCTTCTTAAAGCTGTTGTATCTCCCAATAGCATGAACTTCCAATCAACTCTTGACATTAATTTGTAAACATACATGTCTTTTTCCTTCCATCTTTCCTAGCAATTGATATTCCCAATTTACAAAGTAAATTTTCTGATTTGGCTCATCTTCACTTACTGTCATCACTTAGTAAAATTTAACTTTAGAAACTTAATCTATGTTCTTCTTCTCCTTCCATACCTCACTCTGCGCTTCTTTATCGTAACATCCTTTGTAATTTCATCACTTTGGTTCTTGGGTGCCGACTTTTTGTGTTAGCATAGATCCTGGCAACTCTTTTCAATACTTTAGACTGGCTTCTGAGCTTCTTTCTCCGAATCTATTGGTGTAAGAATTTTCTTTTGCTGTCTTTCAAACAACCCCTGGATTTACTCATAAGACTTTCCTTTCAGCTGACTGTGTTTGTAACCACCCACGTTCTTTAGATATGTCATCACAAGATTCCTTAACTGTGTTTTATGTAGGTGTTTTTCTGATTACCTCTACTCTTTAGCTCTAACTTTTCTTTCTTCTTTTAAAAGAAATTATGCCAATTAACCCGTGACCATTTCTATAATTTTATACTACTCATTGTTCTACGGTGTTTCATTCTAGCACCAGTTCATAATCAACATCTATCCTTGCCTGCACCTCATCAAACATATCAGCTATAGCAACCTTAGAAGCCTCTTTTTGTCTTTCTCTTTCTACTCTGAGTTCTTCATCCAATTCTGCTTGAAGTCTTAAGGCTACTTCAGCATCTCTTTCAATATGTGCATCACCTTGAACCTTTTTTCTTTGTCTTCTCCACAGATTCAGTCTCCTATAGAATACCTTTACCTTTCTTAAGGATCAATGGTTTGATAAGAGGTAACATTGGTAGTTATTGATTTTGATATGTCTAGAAAAGTCTTCTAACAATCTTTAATAGCAACAACTCCTTTCTCCTTAGCTTTCCTTACTTCATCTTTATCAAAGTCTGCGCCATACCATAGTAACATCCTCACATCAAAGACTTTGTTTTTTATATGGAGGGAGTCCATGTGCAACAGTACTAACTCCCTCACCAACAGTATTAACTGCTTCTGTGTCATCAGCACCAATTTTTTGTATCATCAGCATTAATCTTTCCTTGGTTCTCTGTATCTTTCTCTTGAACAAAATCCATTCCTTCATCCACCAGATCATCAAGATCATCAAAATCATTTTCTTTAAACATTGGCTTTGTCTTGTCACTTGTCCTCCCTTATTTGGATGCATCCTCCTCATCCAAATCATCATCAGAAGACTTAACCTGCTTGTATATCCTCCTTCTTAGGTGTGTGATGCTTGACTTCCTCTTTCTTTCTAATTTCTTAACCCTTTGCTTTAGTTTGAGGATATCCACAGCTTGTGCATCCTTCTCTTTCTCCAAGTCAAGCACCTGTTTTGACAATTGTGTATACATAGCCATTAATTCTTTCAGTTTTAGCCTACCCTCATCACTTCCAGGTGTGTAACCTCCTGGGAGAGGTGAATCATGGGGTGTAGGTGGTACAATGTCCATCAATTCAAAAGTATGTTCCATGCTGCCCTCCCCACTTCCAGATGTGTGACATTTTGAGAGAGGTGGTTCATTAGGCTTTTCAAGCACTCTCTCGGACCTAGTCTGAGTAAGAGCGCCCCCATGGTTTCTTGGCGCCTGGGACTGCCACCTGTATCCATTCCCTGAGGAATGTCAACATTAGGCATTGTCGTGGTCTAGGTCCTAATTATGTTATCACTGTCCTGTGCTGCAACTAAGCTAGCATCAATAGTGATAGCCCTTTCCACACTGTCACCCCCGTCCTTATGGACAGCCTCATCTGCTCCTAGGTCCAGAGGCGCACTAGTCTGAGGTAACTCAGTGACCTTTTTGGCTCTCCTATGTTTTTGAGTCTTTCTGTGTTTTCTATGATATGTATATGGAGATGGGAGTATTTGCTCAATGTAAGCTTCAGTTTGAGGTTCATGGGAAACTGTTGGAGGTGTTTCAGTTAGAAGTAGTGCTGTTTGAGGTTCTAAAATAGTTGGTTGTGAGATAAAGGGTGTGGGTTAGGGTTCAGGGGTATTGATGAACCTTCACCCTCAGGTTGATGGTTTTGCACCAACATGGAGTCAAAAAGTGGAGTAACTTTTCATAAAAAACCTTTACTTTGCCTTACCATATTTGAGAAAACCTTTCTAGTATGGCTTGGTGTGTCATAAGTATCATTAAAAGGTTCTGGTAAATCTTTAAGCTGGTTATTCAAAAAGAGTAGTAAAAACCTTAGATACATTAAAAACTTCTTTGAATCCAAGTTCCTTAACATACCATCAAAAATCAATTTAGAAAAATTAAATTTTTGACCCTTTGCCAAACATATAACCGCTGAAGCCAAATTAGTTGAAAACTCATTTCAGCCAGTTGATTTTGAACTTATACAATGAAGGATGGTATGTATTAGGAATTTCCATTGTGGAGAGAATGAACCTTTTTGAAAAGTAAGTTTTATTGAAAGTTGTTCATACCCCATCCATGCAAGGTTTTCAAAAATTTCATCATTTGTGAGGCAAGTAATACCATCCTCATCATCAAAGAAAAGATCATTCCTCACTGATGATTCTGATATTACTACTGCCTTGCCATCAGCTATAACATGTATTTGCTTTATTGAATTGACTGTTTTGGAAGTGGCAGTATTCCAAAACTATTCAATATAAGAAGCATAGATAATGGGACTTACAGTGAGAGCATAGTTGATTGAACATGTAGAGAGGAAGTCCATTATCTGATGAAATTATGTATTCTCATTGCTCTTTTCCAAATACGCGACCATGTTGTGTTGGTTTACAAAAGCAAGATCAGCCATGAATAATTGAATTTGTTGGTGTGAAAATTAATTAGGGTTTGATGAATTATGAGCAATTGGTATTTGTGAAAGATATTGTTTGATTAATAGGCTTATATAGGCACTAAAGAAAACTTAAGAGGAAAGTAGCCGTTAATTTGTCAAAAATTACCCCTGAATAGTATTTAGTAACGGTAACTTTAGCAGCACTAAGTTAGGCTAGCAGTACTAAGTTTGTACTAGCAGTACTAACTTTCGCACTTATAGTTTTTGGCAAACTACCAGCCATCAACGGATTTGAGAATTCTTTACCAGTCGCCGTTTGCCCTGGAATAGCCAATTCTTTCTTGTCTGTTAGACATGGTGAATTGATGACCATTTGTTATGTGGTGAAAACCAACATGTGAAACATCAGCAGTATTAACAAAGTCACCAGCATTCACACCAAATCAGCATATCCATTATTAATCAAATAACCTTTAAGCTCTAATCCTGCAAAATGTTAGTTCCAAACACAAAGAAACACAATCCAAAACATCTTGCATATTGCTCATAATAACTGACAGTATTAACTTTTAAGCTTAGCAGTACTAAGTATCAGTTACCAGAATAAACCCATTTTCATCACTTGGCAGCTCTTGCACTCCATTCTAAGCATCCATGATGTATAATCCGCTGCACTTATACACATAGTTCCATATAGCCTTCCCTCAAACAAAGCTTCTATGTGTATTATCAGCTGCACCAATTCACATATACAGCAGCACTAACTGAGCCTAGCAGCAGTAACGTTTGTACTAGCAGTACAAAGTTTCACCTGGCAGAATTAACTAAGCCCAGCAGTATTAAATAACTTGGCATCATATTTACTTTACAATAACAACTCAAACATCATATGTGTATAAACTCCCTATAATCCATGCTCTAAGAATTAACACAACTAACCTCCCCTTAATCCATGCTCTAAGGATTAAGCATACCAATGCTTGCAACCAAAAAGTTAAACCTGCTAACATCAAACGCCTTTGTGAGAAGATCTGCAACATTGTGGTCTGTGTGAATCTTGATCACCTGAATTAACTTCTTCTCATAAGAATCTCTGATGAAATGGTGCCTAATCTCTATGTGCTTGGTTTTAGAATGAAACACTGGATTATTCACAATACAAATGGTTCTTTTATTATCAATGTAAATCTTGGTGTTCATGAAATTGAACCTATAATCAAGCATTTGATTTTAGATCCATAACACCTGTCCACAGCAATTAGCAGCAGCAACATACTCTGCTTCAGTAGTAGAATTGGCTACTATAGTCTGCTTCTTACATTGCCATGAAATCAACCTCTTGCCAAGAAATTGACAACCTCCTGTTATGGATTTCCTGTCAAGACTAGCTCCAGCATAATCACTATCAAAAAAGGCTTCCAAGTAAAATGGTGAATCTCTAGGATACCAAAGGCCCAATTTAGGTTGACCTTTCAAGTATCTGAAGATCCTCTTCACAGCATGAAGATGTGAGGTTTTAGGTGTAACTTGTAACCTTGCACAAGCACAAATAGCAAACATTATGTCAGGCCTAGAAGCTGTTAAGTACATCAATGATCTAATCATTGATCTGTATAAATGAACATCCACATCTTCAGTCTCTTCAGCCTTGACCAATGCCTTGTTAGGCTCCATAGGAGTGCTTGCTGTCTTCATAGTGACAAAATCAAACTTCTTCAATATTTCAGCCACATATTTGTCGTAACTAATGAAGATTCCATCATTCTTCTATTGTACTTATAACCTTAAGAAGAAATTGATCTCCCTCATAGAACTCATCTGGAATTTCTTGTGCATCAAACCTTCAAACTCATCACATAAAGACTTCTTTGTAGACCCAAAGATGATATCATCAAAATACACCTATACTAACAAGATATCACCTTTGTCCTTCTTGATGAACAAAGTCTTATCTATAGTGCCTCTTCTAAATCCATTTTCAATTAAGTAGGTAGACAAGATCTCATACCAGGCTCTAGGAGCTTAATGTAGACCATATAAAGCTTTTTCCACCTTATAAACCTTATCAGGGAACTGTGGATCTTCAAAACTAGGAGGTTGGCACACATACACCTCCTCTTCAATAGTACCATATAAAAAGGTACTCTTCACATCCATCTGGTACACAATGAACCCCATAAATGATGCATAGGCAAAAAATAACTTAATTGCTTCAATTCTAGCAACAGGAGCAAAAACCTCATCATAATCAATTCCTTCCTCTTGGGTATAACCTTGTGCAACAAGTCTTGCCTTGTGTCTGACTACAATTCCTCTCTCATCTTTCTTGTTTCTATATACCCACTTAGTCCCAATAGCTCTCTTGCCTTTAAGAAGACCCACCAAAGTCCAAACCTTTTAAAGTTTAAATTGCAAAAGCTCCTCTTGCATTGCTTCTATCCAGCTTAGATCTGTCAAAGCTTAGATCACCTTTTTGGGTTCTATTTGAGAGAGAAAACAGACAAACAAGCAGTTCTGATAATCTTTATGATTTGTTCTTCTCTGCTTGCTAATGTAGCTGACCATAGCATTTTCTTCAGAAAAATTGATCATTCTCCTTGTTTGAATAGCTAAATTTATGTCTCAAATAATCTGGTCTTTAGGATGATCCTTGTGAATACTAGTTGTGGGAATAGGAGTGACATTCATGGTGGTTTCTAAATTGTTGAGTTCATGCACCTCTAAAGATACCAGTAGAATCCTCCAAATCAGGTATAAGAGGATCAGTTGGAAGATCATTATTGTCAAAACTTTGCCCAGTAGCACTAACAGATGGACTAACAGTATTAAGTCTGTTAGTGCTATTAGTGATAGAAGCCTCTCCTTGACCAACTAATCTTTTAGTTTCTTGATTAAATTGTTTTCTAAGAGCTTCTTCTTGATCTCTAACATCCTTCTCATGGCCATTTTATCACCATCTTTTGCTAGATACTGAACATCATTCTTCTTTCTAGCATCATCAACAAACTCATCATCTAAGCTCTTTGGACCTTGAGAATCAGAAGTCAAAAATGGTAGCAGAATATATTCATGATTAGATGCTTTCTCCTGTCCAGTTTGCACTGCATTAACATTTGTCTCTATACCTGCATCATCATCATTAGTTTGATTTCCTGCAGTAACTGGCTCATAATTCATATATTTTGTCAGTGAATCAATATCAAAGAGCCATTTTGGACTACTTCCTGCAACATTAGGTTTAATTTCAAGAAATTTAATATGCAGGTTCTCTTTAACTTTCTTGGTTCTAGTGTTAAATACCCTAAATGCCTTACTATTTACAAAGTATCCAACCAAGAACCCCTCATCAGCCTTTCCTTCAAACTTGCCTAGATGATCTAAGTTATTCAAGATAGTAACAAAACATCCAAAAGGTCTCATGAAGTCTAGATTTGGTGATCTACCAATTAAAAGTTCATAAGGTGTCTTGTTATGAGGCGTTGTTATCAAAACTCTATTCTGAACATAGCAAGCAGTATTAATTGCTTCAGCCCAAAATGTAGTAGGCAATAGTGAATCTGCTAGCATAGTCCTAGCTGCCTCTATTAGTGTTCTATTCTTTTTTTCAGCTACTCCATTTTGTTGTGGAGTCCTAGCAACACTAAATTCTTTCTTGATTCCTTTCATCTCATAGAACTGATTTATTTCACTATTCTTAAACTCAATTCTATTGTCACACCTGATAATTTTAACCTTAAGATTTATTTGGTTTTCTATGCCTGTGATAAAAGTTTTAAGGATTCTACTAGTCTCATCCTTAGAGGCCAAAAAGAAAACCCAACTAAACTTACTAAAGTCATCAGTGACAACAAGGCAATACATCTTTTTATTTAGACTCTTTACAAATGTTAGACCAAACAAATCCATATGTAACATTTGTAAAGGCTGGCTGATAGAGCTCACAAGCTTGGTCTTACATGAGGTTTTATGTTGCTTTCCCTTCTGACAAGCAACACATGTATGGTCATTTTTAAAAAGCTTTGAAGGCAAACCTCTAACAAGGTTTTCCTTCACAAGTTTGTTCATAGTTTTAAAGTTTACATGACCAAGCCTCCTATGCCATAAATTAGACCCATCTGTTGTAGCCTTTGCAAATAAACAAGTCAAACCTCCTGATGAAATAAAATTCTTTAAATTAAAACTATACATATTATTTTGTCTAGGAACTTTAAGCAGTACTTGACTTTCATCAAGTAACTTAAAATCATGAGATAGAATAAGACATTTACTCTTAGTGAAAAGAACACTGTTTTTCTTGTCACACATTTATGAGACAGAGAAAATATTAAACTTAAGTTCCTTTACAAAGTATACATCTTCAAAGTCTAATTTCCCAGTCCTAATTTTACCTTTTCTAGTAATTTTACCTCCTTTAGGACTTCCAGCAAATGCAACAAATCCTCCATCAATGTCTTGATAATCTGTTAGATAGGACTTGTTCCTAGTCATATGCCTAGAGCATCCACTATCAAAAATCCCTTGATCCTGTAAAGCATATTGTGGATTACCCTACACTCAAAATAAGAGAATTAGTTTCTCTTGGGGACCCAAGCCATCACTGACTTGAGTCTGCCTTGAGGATCAACATAGTCAAATCTTTTAGGCATGTATGATCCACTGTCTTTGGAGATATGGTCAATTACTTTTCCTGTTGGTCTCCAAATCCAGCATGCTGAGGACTTAACAACATTTTCCTCATGTCCCTGAACAACACTAACTACTGCTTTTGTCCCAGCAGTAGTTACATTGTTTACCTTAGCAGTATTAACTTTTTCTTTAAAATCACTGTTTTTAGGTGTTGTTCTTTGATAAATAGTCCTCTTAACTGATGAATGTGACTTATGAAAAACATTTGAACTTGGTTTTGCATCATTCACAGTTGGTCTAGTTGCAGCAGTATTAACATATCTGGCAGTACTATTTGATACTGCTGCTCTTGAGCAGTTTTTCTTAGCAGTATTAACTGGTACATTGCCAGACTTTGTTAAGACTGCAGTTGGAACAAAATTTCTTTTAGGGTGTGGGTGAGTCAATTTATTTTGGTGATTCACCCTCTAAGCATTGTTCCATACTGGTCTAACTTCCCTTTGACCAGTAACCCTTCCCTTATTATTCAACATATATTTTCCAACTTTATTGTCATGAAAATCAATGTCTTTGATTAAAAATGGTTAAAACTTTTGCTCCCCCCCCACACAAACAAACAAAAGCTTTCTTTATAGACTCAAAACATTTCCTAGTTTTTGAGTCATCAACCCCATTCCAGTTTCTTCTATTATCCCTAGGACTTTGACTTTTCCTAGGATACTCTACTTGCCTATGTGTGTTCTCCTTATTAACAGATTTCACGTTCTCATCAGATTTGACAAAATTGATTTTATTAAACTTTGGTTTTGTCTGATCAAATTTAGGTCTAAAAAACTATTCATTTCCACTATCACTGTCCCTCATCTTCAATGATAGGAGCACTAGGCCTAACAGTTTTAGGCTTTTCTACAATATCCTTGTTAGAAACAAGAAAAGTCTCGGTCACTTCCAATATTAACTAGTCAAAGCCCGTAGTTAGTCAATGTTTAGTTTATAAGCTAATATGGGCTACATATCAAGGCCCATGGAAAGCCTTACTAGGCCCATGGTCGGCCACCCTTGATGTATAAATACCCTCTCCATGCCTTGGACAGGGTAGTTGGTTGGTTGTATGTCTCATTTTTCACTTAATGCATTTCATGTTCTCTACTTTCTCTCACTAAAAAAATATATCCTTCCTCCTACTTTCTCTCTCTAGTTCTTGGTTCATAGATTAAAGATTACTTGTATTCTATAATTGGTATCAGAGCCATGGAGTGACTTGCTTAGTGCTTGTGTTTGTTTTTTTCTTTTTGGTTCGTTTTTTTACCGGTACGAGTCTTTTCTCCTGTTATCTTGTATTTGAAGTCTATCTTGTACATTACAAAGGGTCATTTTTACCTAGGTGAATTTGATCTAATATCTTTGGATATAGGTGTATTTGCTTTGGATTAAAGAAAAACTCTTTTTTGTTCATCTTTTGTCTTCAAAAAACCTTATAAAGTACAAATCTTGATTTTGAAATTTTCGGCTTAAAACCCAAAAAGTTGTCATTTTTAAGGTACCTATAGGTTTAAGATTTCTGTTGTACGTGAAATTTTAGGAAATAAAACAATCAATAAAGGTTTCTTTTTATGTTTTAGATTTTGAGTTTGTCCGTGTTTTGCACGGAATTTGCAGTTTATAGCTCTCTCTGAATTTGCAATTCTTTTGTGTCTCTGAATTTGCAGTTTTCCATAAGGACACGAGGCAGTTTTTCCATAAGGACACGAATTGGCAGTTTTCCATAAGGACACGAATTGGCAGTTTTCCTTTAGGACACGAATTCGCAGTTTTCCATAAGGACACGAATTGGCAGTTTTCCTTTAGAATACGATTGCAGTTTTCACTTAGGACAGTCATTTGGCAGTTTTTCTAAGGACACGAATTTGCAAATTTTCTACGGACCCGAATTTTCAATTTCACTTAATCATACGAATTTGCAACATTTACTTAAAACTCAAAATGGCTTCATTAAAATTATATGGTTTATTTCTTTGACTTGTAAAATCCCGTGAAACACTCAATTGTTTTCCCGGTTTTGTCAAGAATTGTAAAATCCTGTATAGTTTTCAAAGACTAATACACACAAAAGACAACTATCACAAACACAATTACTTTCTATCACCACTTCGATCGTATCAGTTATCTTTTTATACCATTTATCGTTGACGACTCTTGCTAATAATTCACTTCTCTCGGGTGGTGACAATAAACCACCGATGCTTGAAAAAACACTGAATGAGACTCGTGGAAAAAATCAATAATGGAATTTATATGATTAATAGACCGCATGGTAGGAATGGATTCTTTTTTTTGTTTTTACTTCTGTTGAAAAAGGTCCACTTGTTTGGCCAACAATTATAGTGGATGGTGTAACCAGACCAAAGGAATATACTGAATTAACTCTCGCAGATGCCATTCAAGCTGATTGTGACATCAAAGCAATAAACATCATTCTACAAGGCCTTTCAACTGAAATTTATGCTCTTGTTAGTCAACATCGTGTAGCCAAGGATATTTGGGAGAAAATCAAACTGCTCATGCAAGGAACGTCATTAACAAAGCAAGAACGAGAGTGTAAGTTGTACGATGAATTTGATAAGTTTACATACAAGAAAGGAGAGTCGTTACACGAGTACTACTTGAGATTCACTCTGTGTTGGGATTCTTGATTTGATGAGACAAAGTTTTAATAAAAAGATTGAAACCCCCCAAAGGGGGGGGGGGGGAAAATTGGGGAAAAACAGAAAGACCAAAATTGTCATCATAAAGTTCTACAAGATGGAAGAAAATAAAGATTTGGTCAAATAGATAAGAATGGACATTAATGTGAGTTAATTAATTGTTTGTTTTTTTAATTCTTCATTAATATATTAAGTAGTTTCGTGTAATCTAGACTCCTTATGCTATAAAATGGAGGTCCAGGCATTTAGATATCCATCCATAGAAAACTAGAGCTCTCCAATCGACTGATGAAAGTCGAATAGTAAAAGGTGTATGTGTGTACACCATAGTTAGATTATAGTTAGTTAGTAACCCCAAGTTATAATTGGGGTAATAGGGAAAACGTATGAATAAAAAAAACTTTGTGATAACATTGATTGTGTTCTTATAATTCCGCTGTGCATATTCAATCATTGTTATTGTTTATCCTAGATATAAAAGATCTAACCAATCTGAGCTTAAAACGATCTTATCAATTGGTATCAGAGCCTCGTGGCTCGTGATATCTAGGATCTACAAGGTTTTTGGTATCGTGTTCTTGATGAAAAGAATGATCGAATTTTCTATTTTTGGCGATTGGCTGATTTGGTAAAGATTAGGGTTTTTGCAAACCCTAATTCAATAAAAACAGGATTGGTGATCTATAATGTTCCTACTAGCTTTGGTGAGTTAATCTTTGGATTGATGATGAACCCTAGTATGAATGAATGATGAAGGAAACAAGAGCACAAGAAGATACAAGATTTAGGGTTTACAAAACTCTAATGGTTGAGTTTCTTGTCGTCGTGATAATGGAGCAGCAGGTCTTTATGTTTTGACGAGCAAGGTTACAAGAGAAGCTCTATTGGTGGTACATTAAGATCGATAGAAGTTATTGATTTAACAAATGCTGCTCGATGTTGACTTAATACTGTCAATAAAATGTTTGTACTGCTCGTTTTTGTTAATACTGCTGGCTTCGTGGATGTTTGTACTGCTAAGGTAATTTACCACTGCTCGCCTTGAATTCAGTACTGCTTAAAATAGAAGCAGTTTGTTACTACTGCTGTTGGGCGTAATGGAAGTAAGTGCTGCTAGCTTTGGGTTTATAAAAAGTTAATACTGTTCGAGCTCCAATGGTATGTTAATACTGCTACTTGATTTTTAGTACTGCTAGTATTGGGCTCAAAAAGTTTATACTGCCAGTTAAAGGTTAGTACTGCTTGTTGAAAGTTTGTACTGCTGGCTTAATGTTTGTACTGCCATTGGAAAGCAGTTAATACTGGTAGTTATGTCCGATATCAGACAAAGAAAAAAGTTAATACTGCCAGTTTCATCCGATATCGTACAATGAAGAGAGTTAGTACTGCTAGTTACACTCGATATCGGATGACACACATGGTTTGGATCTCAGACAGAAGTGAAATTATTTCAGTTTATTCTTATTGATTTTATGGCTCGTTTGGGGATTTATTGAAGATGTGATTACGAAGAGATCAGAAGGAGTTGAATATGCGTCAAAGGAGGTGGATCGAATTATTTAGTGACTATGAGTGTGAAATTCGATACCATCCAGGTAAGGTTAATGTGGTGGCTGATGCATTAAGCAAGAAGGAACGAGTAATGTAGAGATCGTTTAAGCCCATCTAGGATATATTTTATAAATATCATTGATACGAATTAGCACAGCGGAATTAATCAAAGTTTCAGAAAATATCTCATATATATATAGATATTTTCTTTTCACAAATATCTAATTCTCATAATATCTTTTTTCTAATAAATCTCTCTCTTTTCTCTCTATCTCTTTTCTACTCTCTTTATACTTTCTTGATTCGGTTTGTGTTTTGTGTTATGAAGTGAAGTGTTAAATCGGAACCTACAGAGGCCAAAAAGAAAACTCAACTAAACCTACTAAAGTCATCAGTGACAACAAGGCAATACATCTTTTTATTTAGACTCTTTACAAATGTTAGACCAAACAAATCCATATGCAACATTTATAAAGGCTGGCTGATAGAGCTCACAAGCTTGGTCTTACAGGAGGCTTTGTGTTGCTTTCCTTTCTGACAAGCAACACATGTATGGTTATTTTCATCAATCTTGTCGGTAATAACTTTTGGCTTGTCGGTACATTCATCTGGCTTGACGGTACTAACTTGATCTTCAGTACTTATTCCCTTTTCATTGTGAGCATCCTCAGTCTCCATGTAATCTATTGGACCAAAATCATCCGGATCATCAAAAGCTTGATCCTTATGTGCAGTTGGTTTAGATTTGGCAGTTTTCCTCCATTGTTTAGATACAGACTCCTTCTGCATCCACTTTGTCTGCATATATTTCTTTCCTGCCAATCTTGTCTTCATGGAAACACTCTTCATCCAAACTTTATGGTATGTGATCACAGGTCTGGCCTTCTTCTTAAGCTTCTTGAACTGTGCCTTCAAATCTTTAATTTCTTTAGCTTGAGTTGTGACAGTGAGAGCATAGTAAATTGAGCTTCGGGTAAGAAAGTCCATAATCTCATGGAACTCAGTCTTCTCTAAATAAGCGATCATGTTGTGTTTTGGGCATGATTCAAGAGCAGCCATACTTGACGAATTGATGGTTGTCGGTGATGAAAAGATTAGGGTTGTTGGAAGAGAGCGATTAGGAGATATTATGTGAGTAAATTATGCAATTGAGATGGGTTTATATAGGTTGAACAAACCCAAGATCAAAGAAACCATTACAATTTACACTTTAGACCCTTGGCGATATTTTCTCCAACGGCTTTATAGCGGTACAGACTTTGCCTGTCGGTACAAACGATAAGCCTATCGGTACTAACTTTTGTTAACCAAAAATTGAAGAAGTTTGGCAACAAGAGCTCTTTAGTACCATCTATAGCTCTCTTCAATTGCACTCTAATTCTATGAAAAACATCACCATTTTCAAATTCTTCTGCTCACATAACATTCCATACAAACTGTACAACAAATCATCTCGCCTCCCCTTAACTAATGCAGCCTATTAATTGATCATTCTAATTTTAACAATCAAGAAATTGAACCTGGATAAGTTTCTTCTCATAAGCATCCCTAATGAAGTGGTGCCTAATTTCAATATGCTTTGTTTTAGAGTGAAATACTGGATTCTTTACAATGCATATAGTACTCTCATTATGAATGTAGATCTTTGTGTTCATAAAATTGAACCCATAATCCAACATTTGATTTTGAATCCACAAAACTTGCCCACAGTAATTTGCAGCAACAACATATTCTGCCTCTGTAGTAGAAGTAGCCATAATTGTCTGCTTCTTGCATTGCCATGAAATAAGTCTCCTGCCAAGAAATTGACAACCTCTTATTGTGGATTTCCTGTCAAGATTTGCTCCAGCATTGTCACTATCTGAGTAGGCTTCTAGGTCAAATGATGACACTCTAAAATACCAAAGGCCCAGTTTGGGTTTGCCTTTGAGGTACCTAAAGATTCTCTTCACAGCATTTAGATGGGAGGTCTTTAGAGTTACCTGAAACCTAAAACAAGCACATACTGCAAACATAATATCCGGCCTAGAAGCAGTCAAGTACATTAAAGAGCCAATCATGGATCTATAAAGGTGTACATCCACATCAGCAGCTTCCTCATCCTTGACCAAAGGCTTTTGGGTCTCAACTGGTGTACTAGCAGTTTTCACACTGGCAAAATCAAACTTCTTTAGGATTTCTGCAACATACTTATCCTGACTTATAAAATACCATTTTCTTTCTGTTTGACTTGTAATCCAAGAAAGAAGGTGAGCTCTCCCATCTGAAATCTACTCTTCATTAATGCCTCAAATTCATCACACCAAGATCTCTTTGTAGAACCAAAAATAATGTCATCTACATAAACTTGTACTAACATGATATCATTTTTGTCCTTCTTAATAAAAAGAGTCTTGTCAATAGTTCCTCTTCTGTATCCACTCTTCAACAAGAAAGTAGATAAAGTAGCATACCAGGCTCTGGGAGCTTGGTGTAAACCATAGAGGGCTTTCACAACTTTATAGACCTTCTTAGGATACTTAAGATCTACAAAACCTAGAGGTTGAGACACATATACCTCCTCATTAATTTTGCCATACAGGAAGGCACTCTTCACATCCAGCTGATAGACTATGAATCCCATATAAGAAGTAAAGGCCAAAAAGATCCCAATGGCTTCAATCTTAGCCACAGGAGCAAAAACCTCATCATAGTCTATCCCTTCCTTTTGCCTATGTCCCTGGGTAACCAACCTTGCCTTATTTCTAACCATAACACCTCTTTTATCCTTCTTATTTCTGTAAACCCATTTTGTCCCAATTGCCTTCTTCCCATAAGGCAAATCTACAAGAATCCAAACTTTTTGTATCTTGAATTGCAGCAGTTCTTCCTGCATAGCATCAACCCAACTTTCATCTTCAAGTGCTTCAGATATCTTCTTGGGTTCAATTTGAGACAAGAACCAAGCAAATAAATAATGTTGGAAGTCCTTATGTTTATTTCTTCTTTGCTTTAGAATATAACTTACAAAAGCATAGGCTCTAAAACTTTTGTTCACTTTGCTCCTTGTTTGAACTGCTGATTTAGGATCTCTAAGAATTTGATTTGAAGGATGAATAGAGTTAATCCTTGATGTAGGGATAGGACTAACATTCACAATTGTTTCTAAATTTGTAAAGTCAGCCACTGCAACCTCATCATCATAAGATGTATTGGTAAAAATACCATCATTAGGATTGTTATAACTATCCTCAAGATCAGGTATTTCTGAATCATCTTGGTCAGTATTGGTTAGATTAGTGAAGGATAGTCCACCAGAAGGACTGGCAGTACTAACTAGTGTGCTAGCGATATTAATTGTGTTAGTACTGCTAGCTCTAGTAGCTCCTGCTTAAAGAAGCAAATCCTTAGTATTTTGGGCAAACTCCTTTCTAAGAGCTTCAGCTGCATCATTTGCCTCTTTTTCTTGTCTTTGAAGCTTTTCAAGCTCATCCAAAAAGGCTTGATCCTCCTGATCTACTGGCTTCTCAGTTGTCTTTAAATCAGTATTCTTGGTAGACTTTTCACCTTCATTCTTTGCTTCTAAGCTCTTGACTGTTGAAGTATAAGAAGACCATATTGGCAGTACAAAGTAGTCTGGAGCAGATTCAGCTTTTATTTCAGAATTTTCTGCATCAATATTATCTTGTGTACCTGCATTATGATTATCTTCTTTTGGACCTGCATGTTTGTTAGCTTGATTCTCTGATCTCACATGCTGATAATTCATTGAATTAGTTAAATAATCAAGATCAAACAGCCAATTTGGTCCTTTCCCTGCAACATTTGGTTTATTTTCTAAAAAGGTTATATGTAGGTTTTCTTCAACTCTCCTGGCTTCTAAATTGTATACCCTAAAAGCCTTGCTATTTAGAGAATACCCTACTAAAAACCCTTCATTAGATTTCCCATCAAACTTGCCCAGGTGGTCAATGGTATTCAAGATGGTCACATGGCACCCAAAAAGTCTTATATAGCTTATGATTTGTATTTTACCAGTTATAAGTTCATAAGGTGTTTTATTTTGAGGCTTGGTCATTAATAGCCTATTAAGGACATAACAAGCAGTACTAACTGCTTCAGCCCAAAATATGTTAGGTAAAAATGAATCTGCTAGCATAGTTCTAGCAGCCTCAATAAGGGTCCTGTTCTTTCTTTTAGCAACTCTATTTTGTTGTGGAGTTCTGGCATTACTGTATTCCCTCTTGATCCCTTTTGACCCACAAAATTCAATAAAATCCATGTTCTTAAATTCTGTACCATTATCACATCTAATAGTTTTAACTTTTTGATTTAATTGGTTCTTAATTTGTCTTATAAAGTCCTTAAGGATTCCACTAGTTTCATCCTTAGTTCTTAAGAAGAACACCCAACTAAACCTGCTAAAATCATCAGTGATAACCAGGCAATAAGTCTTATGGTTTAAGCTCCTTACAGATGTAGGTCCAAACAAATCCATATGAAGAAGTTGTAAGGAGTGACTAATAGAGCTTACTGATTTGGCCTTACAGGAGGCCTTGTGTTGCTTTCCTTTCTGACAAGCAACACAAGTGTGGTCATTTTGAAAAATCTTTGAAGGTAAACCTCTTACAAGGTTTCCCTTCACAAGTTTGTTTAAGTTTTTAAAGTTAACATGACCCAACCTCCTATGCCATTTGTTAGATTCATCAATTGTGGCCTTTGCAATTAAACAAGCTAAACCTCCTGAAGGAACAATGTTCTCTAAATTGAAACTGTACATATTGTTTTGTCTAGGGATTCTAAGTAATACTTGATTTTCATCAGGTAACTTAAATTCAGGAGACAAAACAAGACATTCAGAGTCAGTAAACAGAACCTTGTTCTTTTTGTCACACATTTGTGACACAGAAAAGAGATTGAAATGCTGAAGTTCTTTCACAAAGCACACATCCTCAAAATCTAACTTTCCTGTTTTTATTTTACCTTTACCAGTTATGTAACCTTTACTTCCTCCAAAAGCAACAGGGCCACCATTAAAGTCTTGATATTCAGCAAGGTAGGCCTTGTTTCCAGTCATGTGCCTGGAACATCCACTATCAACAATTCCTTTATTCTTTAAAGCTCTATGTGGATAATCCTGCACATTAAAAGAAAGAGATTAGTTTCTCTTAGGGACCCAAGCCTGTTTGGGCTTGAGTCTGCCTAGTGGATCTTTGAAAGTGAAACAATTTCTAAGACTGGATCCACCATTGTATTTGGAGACATTGTGCCAGTTGTGTCTTTGTGGTCTCCAATTACAACCTGCTGAGGGCTTAACAGCAGTTTCCCTTTTTCCCCCAACAGCACTAACTGCATTTACCTTAGCAGTATTAACTTTTTGTTTTGAAAAATTTGTTCTAAGTGCTGTTGTCTTATTAAAAGGCCTTGAAAATGGTGAATGAGTTTTATGAAAAACAGTTGTTGGTCTAACTCTATTCACAATAGGCTTAACAGTATTAACTTTCATAGCAGCACTAGTTAGTACTGCCTGTCTGTTAAAACTATGCCTAGCAGTACTAACATTCTTAGTACCGCTAGCTCTAGCAGTATTAACTGGAATTTTGCCAGTTCTAGTTAGTACTGCTGTAGGAACAAATTGGTTTTGTCTTTGTACATTGTTCCACACTGGCCTATTTTGCCTTTGACCAGTACCCTTATACATCCTTTTGTTCAATTCAGCTTGTTTAGCCATTCTTTTCTCATGGAAATCACAATCTCTAATAAGATGGCTAAAACTACCACATACAAAACATGCCTTTTTGGTAAACCCATATCCCAAAACCAATTTTTAGACTTTAAACCACTACAATCCTTTTTGTCAGGTTTAAGGCTCTTACTACATGTGTTTTGTTCTTTAACAGTTTGCCTAGGAGTTTTTACATGCTTAACAGTATTAATAAAAGCAAAACTAGGTGTTTCTTGTTCTTTTGAGGGTACAGACACATGTTCATCATCACTATTTGATTCATACTCCTCAATGACAGGAGCATCAACTTTAGGTTGACTTACTACTTTGTTTTCATTGACAACTGGTTTAGGCATAGATTCATGTGTTTCTTTACTAGAATTGGATTCACAAGAATTAAAGTCACTGCTCCTAGCATCAGATTCACTAGGTTTAGATTGCTTTAGACCATAGGTAAATTGTGAGTCATCTATTTCTTTATAAGGTCCAGAAGGGATGTAGATCCTTGTCATTGGAGGGGGAACTGCATGCATCCCCTCTACATATCTATCATTCACAAGACTATCTTCTATATCACTCATCCTACTGACAAAAACACTTTGAAAAACTTCATTTTTATAACTTAAAACACCTTTATTCATTTGATCGCCATAGCCAAGCCCAGCTTTGTCCTTACCACCCATCTGACTATTTAGCAAAATATTAAGATTTTAAAAAAAGTTGTGCCATTTTTCTACTTTAGCTTTTAATTCTTGTTTTTCTTTTTCAACTTCTGCTAATAGTTTCTTATGGTATGTAAGTACATCAGTTTTATCATCTAAATCAATTTTCATAAACCTAATCTTTTCCTCATACCAAAGTTGACTTTGTTGATGAGCAATGAATTGTGCTTCTACTTTCTTTAAAGCTTGAGTTATTGCCTGTTAGTTTATACTTGTATCACCTTGTATTGTTTCCCTTTGTTCATCATATTTAATTTTTTTAAGTTTAGAATAAGATTCTTTACATTATTTTGAATAGGAAGTTACCTCTGTGTCTGAGCCTGAACTGCTGTAAGCCATCAAAGCATAGTTCTCTTGCTCATCTTATGAGTGACTGGTCCAATCAACACCCTCTCCATCAAGAGTTACCAACGCTTTAGATTCCTCCTGTTTACCAGATCTCCTCCCATTGTCTTTATCTTTATTCCTAGTGTTCCAAGCATCTCTCCTCCTACTATCTTGATTCCCCTTGGATCTGCACTCTCTAGCAAAATGCCCTGTCTTGTGACAATTGTAGCACTCGACTTTGGTTTTGTCAAAACCAACCGGTTCCTTGGCATCAAATTGCAGCTTTCTTCCTGTCTTTTTGTAAAACTTCTTCATTCTCATAGAAATCATGGCCACCTGCCATTTTAAATCCATTTCTTCCAAATCAAACTCATCAAGTTGTTCCAGATCCTCATGATCCAATTGTGGACAACTGGATTGATTAGCAAGGAAAGAGTATGATGAAGGATGTTCACTTTGTGAGTTATGACCAGAAGAATTAGAAACACCATAAGCAGTACTAACTTCATTAGTACTGCTAGTGTTCTCATAAACAAATGCCACATTCTGGTTGCTAGAGGATGATGCAGTAGAGCCTTTAACATCAGACTCAAAGACTCTAAGATTATTATACAGATCATCAAAACTGAGACTGTCCACTCCTGGCTTGGTCCTCATGATTAAGGAAACTTGAGACCAGGCAGAAGGTAGAGACCTAAGGAACTTCTGATTTGCATCTTCAGTGGAGACGCCTGCACCATGAATCTCTAGTTGACTCAGAAGACTCTAAAACCTGTCATAGCCTTTATGTAGCCCTTCTGAGTTTGATACAGAGAAGCCTTCAAACTGTTGCTTTAGAATATACTTTTGCATCTTCTTTGATTCATCATTGCTACTAAATCTAGATTTGATAGCTTCCCACATCTCTTTTGCATCAGTTATTTTGTGAAATTTAGCAAGATGATCTTCTGGTAAAGCCATAAGGAAGGTGGTCCTTGCTTTTCTTTCTTTTTCTCTAGCTTAAATTTCTTCTGTAGTCTTGGGAGGCAGAACCTTTATTACACCATTTGTATCTGTTGAGACACTCACAGGACCATTACCTCTTTGAATGACTTCTCGTATAGGATAGTCTGTATGGGCCAAATAATGTTCCATTTTCATGGCCCATATGTCATACTCTCCCTTCTTAAGAATAGGGAGTTTGATGGTTGAGACAGTGTGAGGGGTTTGTTGTGTTGGTGTTTGTGTTTGTGGTGGTGGTGGTGGTGGAATATCATCATCTGATCCAGCCATTGATTAGATTTGTAAGGTAGAGGTTTATAACTGGTGGGTTTTAGTTCTTCTTACTCAGAGTTTCTCTACAAGCTCTGATACCACTTGTAGATCCCAATACAATATAGATCTTTCTACCCTGTTAAGGGTTGTAGCCAATATGGATAGATCCACACAAACTACAGGAGAAACAATGACTATGAACACTATAAGTTATGCGGAAACTAACTTATAATGCTAAGAAGAACAATGAATATTGATAACTAAACTTTTGTATTAATCTGCTAAAACGATTACAGATTACTAACTATGAGATTACTTTTTGGTGAGAGAGATATCTTTTCTAATGCCGTAGGGTTCCTTTTATACACCAAGGATAAACCCTAACAGACTTACAAAACGCGTAAAAGATAATGCATATCTTTTCCTATAATATCTCAAGCATATCTCTTAAACGGTACTAACTATTTTGTACTGACGGTACAAACTAATACTAACTAATACTAACAGTACAAACTATAACTGTCGGTACTAACTTTATAACTAACGGTACTAAGTTAGGAAAACTATAATTCCCAACAATCCTCCCCTAAACATGATTGTTCAACTTGTTTAACTTCATGTTTCTTCAGTTTACTCTTCTTGAACTCTTGGAGGATGTATCCAAACACTCTGTCAAATCTTGATCTGATCTTTGATAATTTTGACATCTTCAACTATCCCTCTTTATCAGCAACATGTCTTCTCAGCAACACAGCAACATCCAACTAAGTTGGCTTTGTAGTTTTTGGCAAACTACCAGCCATTAACGGATTTGATATTCCTTTACCAGTAGCCGTTTGCTCTGGGATAGCCAATTCTTCATTGTAAACAACAAGGTGAATTGAGAACCTTATAGTTTTGAGTAAACTATCAACTATCAACGGATTTGATTTGTCTTTACCAAAAACCGTTTGCTTTTGGACTAGTCAATGCTTCATTGCCATAACATGGTGCATTGATAACCATATAGTTTTTAGCAAACTATCAGCTATCAACAGATTTGATTTGTCTTTACCAGGAACTGTTTGATCCTGGACTAGCCAACTCTTTACTGTGAAGCAAGGTGAGTTGAGAACCATACAATTTTTGGTAAATTGTCAACCATAAACGGATTTGAGAAGTCTTTACCACAAGCCGTTTTCTTATGGACTAGCCAGTTCTTATGTTTGTTAAACATGGTGATGACCATTTGTTGTGTGGTTTTACAACCAACACTCAAAGATCCTCCTTATTTCCATCAGAGTCTTCAGGTTCTAACTCTGCAATTAGCTTTTTGACAAATCTAATCAACTCCAATGCCATAGTACTGTCTTCTTCAGATTCCAACTTCAATTCTAGCATTTGCAATAGTACTTTCCTTCTCAAAGGATACTTTTCCTCTACAAGCATATGAATGACCAATCCTGTATCAGTCATCAAAGTATGTACCCTTGAAGATCTATATAGCTTCCAAATCACTACATTCCAATCCTGCTGTGTATTCCAAAACTCATTTTTATCATTTGGATTGAACATTATCATCAAATCTCCCCAAAGTACTCTATTAAAACCTTTAGGTACCTCATTTTGATATTTGTCCATCACAAGTATGTATACAACATTTAAATCCTCTCTATCAAATATTAAAAGCACTCTCATTAGGGTACTAAATTTTCTTCTTTGTCCATTGCTTCTAATTACCACATTTAGGTTACTTTCTTCTAAGCCTTTAGTTTCATCAAACTGTGGTTTAACCCCAAGATACTCAGTTTTCCATTCTATGATAGGATACTTTCTGTCAAGTATTTCATAAGCCACATCCTTGTCCTCGGCTAGAGCTATTGTTAAGCATAACTTCAGCTCATCATTCTCCTTCTCATCCTCAGCAGTACCATGTCTGAATTTTCTTTTCCTTGACTTCATCTTTTCCTTGTGCCAAGTTTTCTCTTCCTGGTACCTGCTTCTTCTTTGCTTTTCTCCTTAATACTGTTAGCTTTCTTTGTACCAGCAGCTTTCTTATTCAGTTCTTTTATTATCCTTTTTGCTTAGTCTTATTTTGGCTCATGGTAACCAGAAATTGAGCAAAAGTTTCATCATCTCTGAAAACAGTTGTAGGAGCAGCACTTTCATATGAATTTCCATATTTTGGCTCAGTAGTACCTTCATTTGGCTCAGCAGTACCTTCATTTGGCTTGTCGGTACTAACTTTTAGCTTGTCGGTACTAACTTGATCTTCAGTACTTACTCTTGTTTCTTTACTGTCCTTCATTGTCCCCTCATCATGAGCATCCTCAGTCTCCATGTAATCCATTACATCATCAAGATCATTAAAAGCTAGATCTTTATGCAATGTTGGTTCAGATTTGGCAGGTTTCCTCCCCTGTTTGGATACAGACTCCTTCTGGATCAACTTTGTCTTCAAAGACTTATTCCTTGCCAATCTTTTCTTCATGGAGACACTCTTGATCCAAGCATTATGGTGTGAGATATCAGGTTTAGCCTTCTTCTTTAGCTGCTTGATCTGAGCCTTCAAATCTTTAATTTGTGTAGCTTGAGTTGTAACCTGTTTATACAAGGAAATACAAAGATCATACATACTTTGGAGTGTTAGGCCATCCTTATTCCCTGATAGGGATCTATCATTAGATGTCTGACCTTCATGATTCCCACCAAAGCCTTCTGGAATGAAATCATGAATTGGGTTAGAAGAAGAAGATCTGAGGAATGGGTCAGGCTGTGACTCAGATTTGTCTTCACTTGGGTGAGTAAGAGAAGGTGTGGGTTGGGTTTCAGATGGTCTTTCTGAAACTGCACCTTCATCCTCTGTTGGT
>BQNB010032117.1:32810-42819 GCA_026074375.1 Tanacetum coccineum
CTCCTATGTGTCACATCACAATATTCTCACCCACACATTCTCCTCACTCACATACATTCCATATTGAATTTCAAATTACACACACACACTCAAACCTTTATCTCACACACTTCACTCACACACTCACTCACACTTGAAATTTAAATTTCTTACACACACATACATATACACACACTTACCATTCTTCCTCTACACACTTTGCTAACTCACATCCTTACCTCAACATTTAAATTTGAAATATAGGCTCCCTTCCATCATATCACCATCACATCAAAATCCTATTTTGCCAACTCACATACAACTCACACATAACTCACTTCTCACAATTTGAATATGAAATTCAAAATTTCTCCCTCATAACATCCACACTTTCTCACTAAGCAAAGCATATTCCTTTGGCATATTCTTTCTTTCTTAACTTTGCCAACTCATTTACTTAACCATGGTTAGTTTCTAACCAATACAAGCACACATGAGGAATACCCAATATACCATTTGTCGAATGGTTCTTTTTTCTCTCTTTGAAATTGGACTAACATCCCCAAAATCTTCTTCTAAACACTTCACAAACTTTTTTACCAAATGGCTATTTGAATGTGTTGACCTTGAGTATAAGAATAATAGAAAGGTCAAAGCATGAAGTACAATTAGGGGTTTAGCAAGAACGAGTATCTCACAACGCCAAAATCCTAGAAAACCAGGATGGGATTCTGGCCAGCTAGTCATGCGCTGACGCGTGGGCAGTGCGCCACTCTCGAATTGGTTGTTACCAATTTGAGATTTTGGCCTATAAAACCCCTCCTTGGCTCTTGTATTTCTCACCTCTTACCATTCTTTCTTTCTCTCTCTATATCTCTATTCTCTAAGTCTAACACCTCTTGTGTTCAAATCTTCTCATCTTATCATTCTATTATAGAGAACACATCTTCGCAAGAGACATACACAAGTACCTAATCCACACTTGTGTGTTATAAGTCGAGGGGATTCTTTCTTATACCCTTTATATTATAATCGAGTCTCAAGGTTAGGTTAGGACTTGATTTGAAACAAACAATCAACATTCATTCAATTTGGTTGTAAGGGAAGTCTTGGGTCTTAGTGATCAATCTTAGGTCATTGGGTGATCTAGTTGGGGTTTTGGTATACTTCCAAGGGGAAGTTCTTAGTGTTCCTAATGATCTTAGTGGTCTTAGGAGTAAATCGAGTCACGGGTTCTTAAGGGTAGATTCTGAGGATAGAATACTGTTGGGAGTATCTCTTCTTAGTGAGTGCCGAGCTTAGTGCATATCGATGGAGTGAAGTTGTAATATGGTTTATAGTCCACCATAAGGATTACTAGAGTAATAGTATATGTGTCGTGGATTCGCAACTGGACGTATGGATGGTATAAACCCCCATCCCGAACCAGTATATATCTTGGTGTAATACACACACACACACACACTCTTTATCTACTTATTATCTATCTCACCAAGTAGATCATTACACCACTCGGTTTATTTGAGACTTGAAGTTTGTAAACTTTGAAGAAGTCAAAAAGAGCGTATTCACCCCCTTTTATAGTTCTACTGCCTTTGTCCAAGAGATGTTGATTTGATATTTTTTGTAGAGCTTTGATCGGGATATGAGGGTTTGTAAAAATGATTTTTCCAACCTCTCTTGATAGGAATTTTGCAGTTATAATCTTAATATCTCTTGTTTGAATGCATTTATGTTCACCAGTCAATGTTTTGACACTCTAATACACTTCCTCCCTAACTTTTGATACATGTAAGGCCACAGGCATATGGTTTTGTCACACTAAAATTTAAAACATTTTTTTCTCTTAAAGGTTTTAGATGTCCCATTTTTACCCTTAAAGTTTGAACATAAATGTTTTGCCAACCTGTTTGCTTTAACCTGCCATCATCTTCTGCATGCTTCCCCTTACCATAACCAACAATAAGGCCATACCAGTATGTTGTCACCCTTTATGTGTCACACTTCTTTACCTTAATAGCTCTCATAGTCTCCATAGCATACACTATTATCTTGTCTTTTATGGCCTTCCTTGTTGGAAACTCTTGGCAAACAAAGAAGTTACCTATTTTAATGTTTTCTTTGCCCTTGTATTCCTTTCTAATTTGTTTCAACCTTTTCTTTCTCTTGTTCACAATTTTGGCAGCAACAATATCTTTACCACTATCAAATTCATCAAAGTCAATATCATTCATATCCTAATCCTCCACCATATTACCAGCCAAGCTTGTAACATGGTCAATGTGGGCATCAACTTCAAAATGAAAATCATTCATGTCCACCTATGGCTCAATTAGGGGTATCTCATCTGGCTTAAATTCACTTTCATCACTTGCATCAATTTCATCCACAGTTTCTGCTTCCTGAGTGTCCTCTATAACTTGCTCTTCCCTTTCAACAACCTATCCGTTGACATCTTGAGCATTATTCCTAAAAACTACATCCTTATTTTTTTATCAATGTTGCCAGACACCACATCTTCATTTCCTTGTTGAAGTTCATCTACCATGTCTATATAGTCTTCTGCATCAACAACATTATCTTGTTGGAACAAGTCTTGATCTAACTCCATGCATGGATATTTGTCAGCTTCTTCACCACGACTTACACTTGCAATCTGTATGCCATCTTTGCATAAATTTGGCTTGACTACACATATCCATGACTGTATCACCAATATGTCCTACTTCATAATGTATGTCATGCAGTATTTTGGTGAAAATGATTGCATCAGGTTTGCTTGTTGAAGCTTAACTTTCATTCTAAAAAACATGCCCAACTTGATTGGAATCATTCCATCCCAACAACAACATTTCCCCTCCTCTTTTCCAGCAAATTTTTCAACCACATTCTCCTCCAAGATTTCCGAAATAACCAAAACCTTACCCTGACGGAACCCTGACTCTAGTATGTGGCTTTCAACAGATGAAATATTATTTTTCACTGTAAACCTCTATCTCTCTATATCTAGGAACATAGTTCAACAAGTTAACTACATTTTCCTCAGACATTAAAGGTACTAATCCCTTATCCAATGATTTGCCAGATATTCTAAAATGAGAGTATAAATTCCTACCATCCTTGAAACCTAGGTCATATAACAATGCATCATACACATCAAGCGAAAATGATCACTATCAACCAAATCATACCAATCTATAACTAGAAACCGATATATCCTTACTGGTGGTGAAGTAAATTCACCACTGTGAATGATTTTAAGCGTAAATAAGTCGTGGTATGATTCTGTGTAAAAAGTCAAAATATCACTAAACACCATAAGAACAAAAAAACACTAATATCTATAACTAAAGCGTAAACTAATTTCTACTCATATTATGCATGCTGTTAATATGCTATTGAACTAAAAACCCATTACAATTAATACGAACAAAAGCTAACCATAAACAACATCTAGATCATGGAACTACGCGCTCGATTTTGCCCAAACAGAGGTGCCACCCTTTCAAGATATTCTTGGTTTTAGCTCGTTTTTTAGAAGTTGAGGGAAAAAATGAAATTACTATTTCGGTCAAAATGAACTCAAGGGTTTTGGTGGGTTATGTGAAACTTGGCAGGTGGCTTATACTAGGCGAAAATTGTGAAATGACAACAATACCCTCACATGTAGCGCACATGAGGCCACTTAACGGGAGAAATAACAGTCATTTTGCTTCTTGGACATTTTTGCACCGCCACGATGCCACTTCGGCTTCAGGGACAAAATCCAAACAAAGTTTGTTTCGTGGGGAAATTTCAGGAAACATTAAAGACATAATTTTCAATTTTCCCTTTTTTTAAAGAATTACTTAATGCCTGCTTGATAATTGATAAATAAAGTTGTTATATAAAAAAACTAGACTCGGGCCTTATAGTTTAGGAGGGCATTTTGAATGATTTTTTTTCGTTAAAACCTTTCTCCAGGTAATTTCTACCTATATATGGGGCAAGGCATGAAATATTTCATGATGACTAGACATGTGACATGGCAACTTAATGCTGACTGGAAATGATGACTCAAAGGGCATAATAGGAACAAATTTGTGACATGGCAATACTACATGTAAAATGAGGGGTATAATAGTCACTTTGTTTATTCCTTGAATGCCTCCTACAATTTCTCATAACAGATCACACGCATTCAATGACCTTTTCTAAACTGAAACTGAAATTCAGCTCATAACTCACATAACAACTCAAATTTCAAAACCCTCATTCAAAAAAAAAATCACGCAACAATAAAGTACCCTAAATCTATCAACAAGCACCAACCCTAATCTTCATCAAACAATATATATTTAAAAAAACACAATCAATCGTTTGTAACCCACACAAGATCCAATTATATCATCCACAAATTATAGGTACTTTCTTAATTATTTGCTTCTAACCTAATTTAATTTTTAATTTTTGTTACAACTGAATCGAATTAGGTTAGCAGTTAAATTATGGTGTATGGTGAATTAGGGATTAGTTTTATATACATTTATGGGTTTTGATTGTCGATTTTTATAATTGAAATCAATCGGACTCGAAGGTACACATTTCCCGTTTATACTTTTTGCTTCTTATCTTAGTTATGTAAGTATTGTTTTTGCTTTAAGTGTATTTCAATTTTTAAATGCATACCTGCTACATCACTTTAGTAATAAATTTATAAATATGATAATTGAGATTTTGTTATTAGCTTATCCAGCAATGATATTATTTCACGCAAATAGACATAGCTTCTATGTTGGTTAGAACATTACATGATCAATTAAACATGTTATGTTTCATAGCAGCAAGGGTGATGTAACTTTTCAAATTTTCAACACACTGATTCAAGGTCATAATCTTCTTATCTTTTCTCAGACTCGCAAAACCCTTAATATTATCTAGATTTGTTCCAAATCATGTTATTTTATTTCATATAATAATCCGATTTGGTCAACTTTAAACTGCAAAATTTTATGTTGTTGTTGCTGGTATCAATCTACAAATGGTATTGCTTACAGATGCCCGTCATATTATGGACTTATGTGATCTTGGAGTACAGGAATTGGAATTCTTATCAGAAAACTTGATATGTATGTTGTTGTTGCTGGTATCAATCCACAAAGGTTTCCTTTAATGTCAAGACTTGGAGTAATGTGATATACTACTTGAACCTTTTCACCCATTTACATATTAAGGGATTGATTTGGGCTGTGTTTTATCTCAAACAGGTAAAATACTTTTTTAGCCAAAAAGGAACATGTCAATCAGGTTGAATAAAATTCTAAGTATATTTTTAAATGCCTACAATCTCTATAAGACTACAACTGTTAATGACTTAATTCATAGAGTAAGATTCATTATGTAATCACATTGTTTCTGTAATCATAAATAACAATTTCTGTAAGACTATTATTGTTAATGCCTTGTGTCTATTGTTCCATAGGTATTTCAGATGAAGTTCTAAGAACATATGTGCTCAAGCGCCACCGAGAAGATGAGTATGTGGACACATCTTCTGGTAACAATTAACTCCACTCTTGCATAGTAACTTTTATTCTTAGAATTTGCATTTTGTAAATGGCATGCAACTTTTCTTTTCTTAAGCTCAATCAAGGTATTTCATAACTTACTTAGTTGATTGAATTGCTTTATATTATATTTCGTCAAATTCGATCTTAGCATGATATCATCTATAATGGAACTTGACTGTAAGCTTATAACAAAAATGAACAATAAGATGAAAGTGTCATCGTAATATTCTATGCATACACAATATGCAATCTGAATGCCTTGTGGGGTTTACGGAACAAGAGAGTATAGGCTTCAGCTGCACTTAATTTGTGCATCTTTATTAATCTAAGGTTGTCAATCGTATTATATATGGCAGTTCGGTTTGCTATCACTTTGATTGTTCATGTAACAAGCGAGTATAGGCTTCATATAGAATTTCATAAAACATGTAAGGAAAAATATATGCTAGCCATCTTATGAGATGCAGACTTTTACATTATTGAAAAGTAGCAACAGCTGTTGGGTTGTTCTCAGTTACATGTGGTACTCCGTCCAACAAAAAATAACTTTACAGTAGATAAGTACAGAGCTTAAGTAACTATGATTACCATAACTTTTCCTGTATCAAAACAACAGTTTGACACACATACTAAATTCTCTTTTTGAGCTTAGTGATAGTAATAAAAAAAATAGGGGTAATATTGGTAACATAATCAGTTAGAGGTCGCAATTCTGACCCATTAACTTATGATTGGGTCGCTTTGGGTTGTATTTTATCCTAGACATATCAATTAGTATAGTTTTTAGCTATAACAGAAACAGTTTGGTGGTTGCTTAAAGTATATTTTTGATGCATAAAACACCCTAACTAGAATCTGGCTAGCGCTGACCCGTTCAGCTTGAACTTAAACCAAAGATGTGCCATTTCAACTTGAACCATTTTTTACTCATTACCCAACTATTATTACCACAACTTTTCCTGCATGAGAACGCAGTTTGACACACATACTAAATTGTCTTTTTGAGCTTAGTGATAGTAATACAAAATAGCTGTAATATGGGTAACATAATCAGTTAGAGGTCGCATTTCTGACTCATTAACTTATGATTGGGTCGCTTTGGGTTGTATTTTATCCTAAACATATCAATTAGTATAGTTTTTAGCTATTACACAACAGTTTTATGCTTGCGTAAAGTCTATTTTTGATGCATAAAACATCCTAACTAGAATTTGGCTAGCGCTGACCCGTTTAGCTTTAACTTAAACCAAATATGTGCCATTTCAACTTGAACCATTTTTGACACATTACCCAACTTACACGACCCAGTTTACTGCCTCTACTATATACTATTAGACTGTTTGGTTAATATTTGGCAACTTACTATAATAGTATCTTTATGCCACTAACCCAAATCTACTGCTTAGAGTTATATGGAGTCACACCATGCAAAAATTGCGGTGGAATATGTTGAGACATTCAAGAAAGAGAATTGTGATCTTATTATTGTTGATACAAGTGGTCGGCACAAACAAGAATTAGCCCTCTTTGAAGAGACGCGTCAAGTTTCTGAAACAAGTGTATCTTGAATGTCCTGCAGTTGTACATTTTGCATAGGTTTATGTCACTACAAACTGGGTCGATCAAGAGGGCCAAACAAGCATTTCAGCGATGTAGTTGCAGGCAGCTCCATATTAACTTTGTTTGTTTGTCACGCGAGTAAGAGGCAATCCATTTCTTGTAACCAGTGGTAATGGTCTTTTTCGTGATCGCAGGTTGTTGTAATATCTAAGTTGTTGGTCCAGCATACTATTTGTTGTATGTATTTTACATAAGTAAGTATGCCTTTCTTTTTGTTCCTGATTTATATACTTACCCAAAACTGAAGTAAACCTAAAAGCGATCATGGATCGTGAAGTTTACAAATGCAAATGTACAAGCATTATGATATGGTGTCTTATATATATATTTCTTTTAGTGATTTGGCCATAATTCTGGAAGAGGAATTATCTGATGAGAATTGAGTGAAGATCGAAATGATTCGGCGAGGGGTACTTGCTCGATGCTGCATGTCAGGTCCAAGAGATTGTTTTTTCATTCGATCAGGTACTTCGTTTATCTACTCATAAACATGTGTAAAAGTACATAGAAATCCAAACATTTCCTTTATTTATGTCTATAAAGCAAGAAAAGAAAAAAGGTTATTTGGGATTGTTTTTTTGAAACTACTTACAAGTGTTCTTACAATGTCTATCTAACTTTCCTAAGGCATTCTTCAGGGTTTTAGTTTAGATATTTTTTAAACTATTATAAAATATGGAATGCTGTATTGAAACTTTGCTATATAATATTTATAGATGCTTAAACAAATTACTAAAAAAGAAAGAGAATTTTTGTGAGTGCTGTATATCAACTGCTACATTTGAAGGGGACTTTGCTATTGTTTATTGAATTACTTCATGAAGCAACTTAAGTATCGTTTTTAACATTAATCGGGAACACTTATCATTGTGACGTATAGTTGAAAATAAAGAAGTCACATGTTTTAAAACAAAAAAATTTCAGATATAAAAAGGTCCAGTAATGACAGTTAATGGTTTTCATGGTGGCTCGCAGAAGCTATTCAAATTTGTATATTTCCTAAAACATAACAAAAAAATCACTTGAATCAGTTATTGAATAGACCTTTGTTTGCTTAATGGTTTTTTTTATGTAGGTGTATGTTTCCATCCTGGGTAGATAAACGATGATTTGACTGTCTCGGTGTTTCTGTCTTAACACGCATGCAACGTTTGAGGATTAAACATGGTATTATCATACAAGAGTGAAAAAAGATGGGAAATACATAAATCCATCAACAAACGTTGGTCTATAAAGAAGGTTTATTTGTATCTTGAATTCTCTATAGATAGATTTTGTGTGTAACTAAATGCTTCATTATCGTTTACCAATGTTTTATTCACGCTATATTGTTTTCTATTTTATTTCATTCTCTCTGCATATTTTTTATGAAGCTAGAACGCCCATCGAGCAGGCTATGAAACTAGTGGTCTTGTTTATTATAGGGAAAATAGATCGTGTACCATTTTATAATTTTTCATCCATGTTTATAGAGTAAACAAGTCAATCAATTCAATTTTTGTATATAGGAGTAACAATTCCATCCGGTGCACAAATTTAATTTTGTTATAGAGTAATTTTATCAATTTCGGTGTGATATAATGCGGATAATCAATTCAATCAATTTCGGTTGATGTAGATAAATGGGATAACAATTCAATGAATTCCAATCAATATACATTTCCAGCCTTTGTTTGATGTAGGAGTAGAATTTTCCTTGTAAAGTTCTAGTAATGTATGCATTTAATTTTGTGTTGAAATGCATTCTTGAATTAGTTTCACTTATATACATTTCTTGAATAACATAAGCCGATTTATTCGTTTTTGCTATATTTAGATATAATTTCAAGGCTTTTTCTAAGTTTTAGCTATTTTTAGTTTTCAAGCTTGTACATTTAGTTTCAAGACTAGTTTATTTACTATCACTTTTCCACTTTTCCTTTTTAGTGGATTTCCTGGATAAAGTAGTACTAGATAGCAAATGTAATAAATAGATGAGTTGGCATATTCTTAGGCTTACTTAAAGTGGCATAATGTATCATTTTCAAGACTTAAAAATGGAGTGGTTTTTTTTTTTTCTCTTATTCCAAATTAATGAGGTAGTTGAGGAGGATTCTAACTACTCCAAACAAAGGTCAACTAATTTATTAAGAAATTATCTTTATATCTATGTTTTTTACTTTTTTTAGATAAAAAAACTAACATAGATCTATGCTCAACTTTTGGCTCATTTATTGTTTGTTCTCTTTTTATTATTATGAGATATTTAATTGTTCAAATCAATATAATCTCTTTTTTCTTTTTATGGAAAAAATTAGCCCGTCCCAACGCAAATCTTTTTTCCCCAAATCATACAAAAAAAGAAAATATTAAAAATTAGCCCCGCCATAACGCATCGCCAAAAAAAACCCCCGAAACGTTAAAAAAATTATTCGGGAAAAAATTAGCCCCGCCGCAACGCGCGGGTTCTTTTGCTTGTTGAGAACAAATAATTAAAAATACAATATAAAGAACATTACATAATTATATTGTTAGGTCAATGGTTTCGGGAATACGATAATAATATTCACGAAACACATTTTGACGACTAAGATATGTGTCTTCCCATCCGGATGCATTTTCACATTTATATGTAATCCAAAGTGGATGAGTTAACGACAATGGGCAACTTTCGCGCAGTATCGCCCTAATAAAATGGTTACCATTAACATGAGCAATCACTATTGTCTCAGGTGGTTCTGATTGTGGTGGACTCGACCAAAGCGGAAAGCTCGTAGTGCATCCTCCAACGTTTCCTCCGTGACTTAGACATATAACAACTCTTTTATATGTTGAGGCAATAACCAAACTAGTGTTCGGCATTTCCATTCATTTTTCAGCTT
>BQNB010032118.1:6695-53432 GCA_026074375.1 Tanacetum coccineum
TTTACTTAAGTCTCAAAGGTCAAATGCACTCTTAAACCAAAACATTTATACTGCATATATAAGCTAAAAAAACATGGAAGTGACCTTAACTAGCTACTTATCTAGATTAAATCTAATATACCTTGCAATTACCTAGCAAACCACAAATTCAAAACATATATACTTAAAACCTTACTAATGAAGTTTAAACCTTAAGAACTTATAAAGACTGATAAAAAGGCCTTAAAATAACTTGTCAAAACTAATTTGATAACCAAAAGTAACTTTAAACCTCATTTGAACCATTTTAGAGTCTTATACCAAACACCCCTTTAATTTTTTTTAAAACCAATTTACCATTAAAACAGATTTAGAGAACCTTTATAAAGTAAAACAAATAAAGCATAAGGTCAATTAAGGATAAATAAGCATTAAGCGTTCAAAAATAAGCACTGGAAATAAGCAAAAGATAATAAGCAGTTCTAAGCCTTTTTTGGACTGTTTATATTAAATAAGATCCAAAAGACATATAGGCTATAACATGAACATGAAAGGTATTTAATAAGACAAAATAAGCAGAATTAAGCAATAATAAGCAGAGAATAAGCAACTCCAATAAGCAAACAGTAATAAGCTGAAAACTGAAAATGAAACTCACTTTTATTTGAATAGCTTGGAAGTAACAATGCTTGAAAAGTAAATTCAGTATTTAAAAAGACAAATAAGCTAAAAAATAAGCAAAACTAAAAAACTCCTACTCTAGTTATCCATCTTATGTGTGATTTCATCTCAATTTATAGGAGGATGTTGTGAGACTTCAAAAGGGGCGTGTAAATCTTCACCAATCACTCATCAATCAGTCCTCAATCATGATCATGACCCTTAACTTCCTTCAATCATTCCATAATAGCTTATGGAAAGCTATTATTGTCGTCAATCAATATTAAACTCATACATTTTGACTTCCCTTAATTCCTGGACGTGTAATCTTGCCCAATGAGAGGGATTCGGGGTGGATTTGGCTTGGTTTGGGCCTTCCTGCCATTTTCGGGGTTCAAAATTGGAGGATTCAGGGTAACGGGGTTAAGGGGGTAAAGGGATAAAAGAGTAGCGGGGTTAGGGTATAAGGACTAATGGTGTAATTGTGTAGGGACTGACGGTGTTAGTCCTTAAGGACTAACGGTGTAACCAGTTTAAAGGGTATATGGCTAACGGTTGTTAAGGGAGTTTTTGGGCTTTTTATGGTTTAGGGCGGTTTGTTATAAATTGGATTTTTGGCTTTTGTAATTATAAGGCTTTGTTTAAATGGCTTAATGCGCTGACTTGGCCCATTAACTTGGGTTGGGTTGGCCCACTAAGATGCATACGCCTTCGGCATCAGTTTTCCACGCTCTTCCCAATCCCGTGCTCGGTTTTGTCTGGTTTTAGCCTTGATTTTTTCTTTTTGTGAATATCCGTTACCTGCACAGTAAATACATAAAACAAGCATATATTTGGCATTTTAAGTCCGTTTTTAATCATTTAAGCTTGTTTTATTTAGAAAAAGGTATGTGTATTTAAGCATGTACCAATATGCTTAAAGATAAACGTTAATCGATAAGATTTAGGATATTGGATTCCCATAATCGTGCTAAGGATTGAAGCTTGAGTAAACGAAGGACAAAACCATGAGCACGAGAGTCTTCATAATCCAGGGCAATCCTGGACATACAACACAAACCACGAAACACGAGAAAGGAAGAGGCGAACCTCCTCACGTCACACTTATTCATTACTACTATCATACTTATATTAGGATAAGCATGGGTTGCCTCCCACGAAGCGCTTGTTTATTAATGAGTCACTAAGCTTGACTCGTCCCCGAATTTAGTTATCCATGGGGAAGGTTTAGAGATCCGAGACAACCATAGGTGGTATGTCCCCACCAAAATAATGCTTGAGTCTATAACCGTTCACCTTAAAGTTTGGTCCATTGAGATAACTCGATGGTACCATAAGAGAAAATTTGAGCAACGGTGAACGGTCCAGTCTAACGGGTTTTGAGCTTGCCCGAGAAGATCTTTAATCGAGAATTGAAGAGAAGAACTCGATCACCGACGTTAAAAACGCGGTTTTTAATCTTGGAGTCATGAATCTTCTTCATTTTCTCTTTGTAGATTAAAGAGTTCTCGTAGGCTTGATCTCAAAGTTCATTTAATTCATTCATTTGAACTTTCCGGTGATAACCCGCGGTCTTGAGGTCAAAATTACAATGTTTCAAGGCCCAATAGGCCTTGTGTTCAAGTTCGATAGGAATATGACAAGCCTTTCCGTACACTAACTTATATGGAGTGCACCCGATGGGTGTTTTGAAAGCGGTACGGGAGGCCCATAAAGCATCATCTAACTTATCGGACCATGAAGCACGGTTTTCACTTACGGTCCTTTCCAAGATACATTTTAAACCATCATTTGAAACCTCCACTTGTCCACTCGTTGTGATGATACCGTAGAAAACGTGAGTAACTCCATACTTAAGCATGACCTTTGCAAATTGGTCATTGCAAAAGTGAGTACCGCGATCACTAATAATAGCACGAGGAGTTCCGAATCGGGAAAAAAGAGATTTCAAAAATTTCACAACAACTCGGGCATCATTAGTGGGGAGCGCTTTCGCTTCTACCCATTTTGACAAGTAGTCAACGGCTACGAGAATGTACTTGTTCCTTCGAGAAGACGGGAACGGCCCCATGAAATCGATGCCCCACATGTCAAAGATCTTGCAAACTTGAATTGCATTTTGAGGCATTTCATCACTTTGCGAGATTTTGCCTTGACGTTGACAAGCATCACAACGTGTGACCAAGTCATGGGCATCTCGATAAATAGTAGGCCACTAAACCCAAATCAAAGACTTTCCTTAAGCGGTGTTAGTTGGTCACCATGATGTCCCCTGGTGTAATCCATTATGGCAAGCCGGGAGGATTATCAATGGTCTTCTTGCCGTCAAACACATCAGTTCTAATCACTTGACCCGCACCAATACTAACAAGTAGGGTCTCCCAAAAAGTAATGTTTTAACATTCATTAAAAAAAATCTTTGGTTTGGAACGACATCCTTTCACATACAATTCCCCCGCAAGGTAGTTTATCAATGTCGGCAACCATAGGGTACTCGAATTACCAAGAAAGGTAACCATACTAAGAGTCTCGAGAGGGAACGTTTTGGTAATTTTCTTGTTCTCGAGAAGACATCTTGTGGGGATTTACAAGTCTTGATAAGTGGTTCGGACCTAGCGAGAAATCTCTCTCCTTTTTTATCATCGAATAATGACATCAAATTTCTTAAGTAGGAGAATCCGACCAGACAATCGCGTTTAGCATCTTTTGCTTGGTAAAGTAAAGATATTTTGCGAGTCGAGTGGTCCGTAACAAATGGTCGACTCTTCGACAAGACTAAATAAGGCCGGAATTTCTCAAAAGCATACACTACGGCTAATAATTCTTTCTCCGTAGTAGTGTAATGTGCTTGATCATCCGTCATGGTCTTGCTAGCATAGTGTATAGGCTGAAAATGTTTGGTCTTACGTTGCCCCAAGATTGCACCTACCGCGTAATCACTATCATCACACATAATTTTAAATGGTAGGTCCCAATCGGGGGCAACTAAAATCTGAGCTTTGGTTAACTTCTTCTTAAGTATATTAAATGATTCAACACATTCTTTTAAGAAGATGAAAGGGGTATCTTTTTCAAGAAGATGGGTCATCGGCTGGGTGATTTTAGAAAAATCTTGAATAAATCGACGATAGAACCCGGCGTGACCTAAAAACTTTGAATGCCTTTAACAGAAGTCGGATGAGGGAGTTTAGCTATAACATCAACTTTAGCTTTGTCGACCTCAATCCCGTACTTTGAAATCTTATGCCCTAGAACAATGCCTTGTTTTACCATAAAATGGCATTTCTCCCAATTTAGAACTAAATTAGTGTCTTCGCACCGTTTGAGCATTTTGTCTAAATGGGAGAGGCATGAAGAGAAATAATCCCCGAAGACCAAGAAATCATCCATAAAGACCTCCATTGTTTCCTCGATCATGTCATGGAAAATGGCCATCATGCACCTTTGGAACGTGCCCGGAGCATTACATAAGTCGAAAGGCATGCGTCGGTAGGCAAACGTCCCATAAAGGCAAGTGAAGGTGGTCTTCTCTTGGTCTTGCGGGTCTATAGGAATTTGAAAATATCCTGAGAAACCATCTAGAAAACAATAGTATTCGTTTCCCGCGAGTCTTTCAAGCATTTGGTCCATAAACGGTAACGGGAAATGATCTTTACGAGTGGCATCATTTAACTTTCGGTAGTCAATGCATACACGCCACCCCGTAACTAATCGAGTAGGTATCAACTCATTATCTTCATTTTTAATTACGGTTGTACCACCCTTTTTAGGCACACAATGAACGGGGCTCACCCATGGGCTATCATACCAAGATGAAAATTACGTTGCCAAGAATTTTTATCTTGTACCAAAGCTCAAAAACTAAAACTTTAAAGTACAAGTATTACTTAAAACACATCTTTTTATTAAAACACTGCGGAAGCTTGATATTACAAGGGTGGTGGTAGTAATAGTGATGGTGGTTTTCGATGATCTTTTACAAATGATTTTACACGCCTTTTATAGGCCAAATGAAAAGGAATATGCTCTTGCATATAGCATATTCGGGCCATTATTTTATATTACACTGATTGGCCAACAATCTTGACTTTAAAACTTAATAATTAAACATAAAGATGGTAGACACATTAGGTTGGGCTATGGTGGCCATTTGCGGACTTTTTAGCACATGTTTGTGGAATTTGGTTACATACGGGCCCTCTGAGCTTATGGACAAAGGGGAACGGGACGATTCAATTTTAACTCTTGCAGACAATAATCATCTCATCCTGGGTCCACAATTAAAATTGAATCGTCACTACTTTCGTCATCTTCTAGAAATCCTTTCATGTTGTAGCGGTACTTGCCATCATCTTTGATTGCGTCATCTTCTGAGTGGTTAGATGTTATTGCATCCCAATCTTTGTGCCAGGGCTTCCAGTTCGATGAGGATTCATCTGGATTCTTTGTTTTGAATTCGAACATCTTCTCTTTGGTCTGACCAGTGGTTGTCTTTGGTTGATTGTCCAAAGCATATTTGGGCTTTGCATTGTATGATTGCTTGTAGGTTTCGCATGGCTTTAACTGCTTCTTTTGCTGCTGAAAGTTCAAGGTCTTGGGCGACTGATCTCCATGCATCAGATTTATCCATTCTGATTGGGGTTTGATTGGCCTTGAGCTGGTAACGTTTGTATAGTGCTCCTGGTTCTTCAGGTGTGAAGATAGTTTTTGTGAAGATTCTAGGAAGTGGTTGGAAATCTTCATGACTTCTTCGCAGGTAGTCTTCATATTCTTCTGAAAGGCATTGGGGGACTGTAGAACTTCCTCCACTGAGTAAAGAGCTGCTGCTGCTAATTCCTTCATTTCTCCTGTGCATTCTGCAAAACAAAGGTTAACAAGTCTTGAAAGAGAATCAGCAAGGGTGTTATGTTTTCCTTCTATGTGTTCTATGTTAATTTTGACGCCTGTTCCTGTGACTGCATCTGCAAACTTGATCCATCTAACCCTTGAGGATTTATTGCTATTAGTTTTGTTGTAAAAACTAATGATGGCTTGACAATCTGTTCTTAGAGTGACTTCTTGTTTGTCAAGGTAGTAAATCTTCAATTTCTCCAAGGTGTTAATGCATGCATTGATTTCGGCATCAATTGTAGATTGAGTTGTTGAGAATTTGCCACTTGCATATGCACAAATTCTTTCTGAACTTCTTGGATCCTCCTTGCTCTTTTTCCATTTGACTATTCCTCCCCATCCTTCCATGCATCCATCTGTTTCCAAGATGATGTGAGCATTTTCCTACTAAAACGGAGTTCGTATGACCGAGTTATGATCAAAACAGTGAACAAGGCTAATTAGACATAAAGTGCGTCGGTTTTTGGGCAAGTGCGGCGCACTTTTGGTATTTTCAGCAAGTGGCCTTTTCCAAAGTTGTAGATAATTGAATTCTCTTTCTGTGGCCGCTTGAATCAACTCAATCCAAGTTTGTATGCTCCAGTTATAGACAAAACAATGGACAGGTGTCGGGGGATCTTTATCTTGAGTTTACTTCTTCGTTTAAGCTTCTTATCTTCGTATATTCTTTCGTTTTCTTCCGACTGAACACGACCTAGATCCTATAATAATGCAATTATTACTCTGAGTAAGTTACCGAAAGTTCACAAGAAATGATCAAATAAATGCAAATAATTTAGGCGTTATCAAATCCCTCCACACTTAGCTATTGCTTGCCCTCTAGCAATTAAAGCGATAAAACAAGATCATTTATCATGACCTGGCAAAAAATTATTTTAGCATTAACAAGTGTTTACCAGTTTTATAACTTTTCAGGCATTGACATATGACAGAGCACCTCACATAGGGAAAGTGTTTGTTTTTAAATTCACACGAGTCACTCAGATAGGGTTTTATATTTGTGAAGTCACTAAATTGCACATACATAATCTAGGTCGCTACCATATGCTTGTACTAGACACATAAACATGCCCGTTGCCGCGTGAGCACCTACACAGAAATCTCAAAAAGGAAAAATGTGATGACGATAGAGGTGAGCAGCACAATTTGATTACATGTGCCAGAACTTTGCCTTATACTTCGAACTTTATTATTTTTTTTCTCTTTTTTTTTGTAACAGATACTACGATAACTAAGGCTGGCGCAAAACTTCTTCTTCATCGAGCATATTTTTCTTGATCTTGGGATACTTTGGGGAACTCAACACTAAAAGCGAGTGTTGCAGATACATGATTGCATAGGGATTTATTTCACCTCTTATCATACGACTTTGTCTATAAATTAACTCACGCCGGTCGTAGTAAATGATGATTCAAGCGCAAGGTTCTGGAGCTACTTAATATTACGGCCCATCATATAACTTTAACCAATACCAATGTTTCAAAAAAGGTGACAAAGACCATACATACACATCCGTAACGACAGAATAGACACATATGACTGCATTCAAACCCTAACTCGAACAAGCTAAAGGCAAAAATTATCATGGGTATAAAAGATGGATACCCGAATTTTTTTAAGGCTAAATTTCTCACAATTTTAGTGGGTTGATTTTGTTCTTGTTAAAATGTCAATCTGGTTGGATTTGCCTTACTAAGCATATGCATTTTTAATTTTGAAAAGAAAGTATATATTTTTTTTAATTTTCCAAAAAATATGAGTAGAAAGTTTGAAATTTTCTGCAGGGCAAACATGGAGGGACATGATTAATTTTTCCTATTTGCTACCCCTCCACACTTAAGTTGAACATTGCCCTCAATGTGAGAACTGATAAATATAAAAAATAGGGAAAATTAAGGGAAAACAGTACTTCCTGAGGCATAGAGAGATATAGCTACGTTGGAGCTATCCTTGAGTGATTCTATTATGTTCTTTTTTTTTGTGAGGAGCGAGAGCTCCTCCACACTTAAGTAGAGCATTATGCGTAAAATTTAAACTTTCCGGGGCTCATAAGCGCTTGGCTGAATTATGAAGGATATGGCGCGAAACAAAGCGCCAAGCATGTGTATTCTACCACATGTAATATAATACTCCAACTATATAAGTTTCCAAGTGTAAATTGCCAACCACCAATCCAAGCTCCACCTGTTTTTATTTAATCTGCATAATAAACACAACTATAAGAAAAACATTAAATACAAAATCACACTTTTGTAGGCACCACGGTTGCATTTAGCGTATGCAACCAGCCTTTAAAACCTCGTGGCCCGAGTGGGACAAGTTATAGTCTCTGTGAGGGTTAGCCAGCGAAAACACACCCCCAAAGTTCGATAATTTCTTTTTAGAAGCAGAAATCGAGTAAGGCGACTCTCCGGCCGCCGAAGCGTGAATACTTAAAGACTGCAAAGTTTTTGTTTTATATATATATTTTAGTTTTTTTTATTATTTACTATTACTACTAATATTATTATACTTAACTTGATTTAAGATTCCTTAATGATACGGTTCAAGTAGGAATGATCCACTATAAAAGCTTGGGGGTATGGTATTTTTGGAATGTACTCACGGTATGGATACTCTTTTGTTTTTACCATGTGATAGCCCCTTTTTGATGTCTTAATGGGTTTATCTTTTTCAGTTTTATTGCCAACGATGATAGGAGGTGGTGGATGTTTTTGAGTTTTCAGAGAATCATCAGACTTTCCACTCCCAGTGAATATGGCATTCACATGCTCGGTGTGAGCTTCGGGGAGGAGGGGGGGCAGTCCATCTGGGTTGTTCTTTTAAAAGCGGAGGTTTTGAGGACTTCTCCAACATCATTATTTTATTTCCATGTTTTTAAAGATAGTTTAGAAATTCTTTTCATTTTGCTTCATCTTTAAAATCATATCGTTAATATTGTTTTTGAAAAACATATTTGTAACTCTTTGACCATCCAATAATTTTGTGATTGATTTTTCAAAATTTGTTTTAGGCTGAGGTTCTTGGTTGACGGTTTTAGACTTTTTCTTAGGTAAAACACCGGTGGTTTTGCCATCGTCGCTGTCATAGAGTTTATCATGAACAGTTCTCATGCTACGGACACATCTTTTGAAATCTTAGAGGTCCTTTCTCACATCTCATTGTTTAATTCTGTGAGCGATTTCTCGGAATCATTAGGATCATAAAGGGATTGACGAGAAGACGAATCATGAGAATTTTGGTTTTCATAATCTTCAAATTGGATGTAATTGGCTTCATGACGTTCACACATCAGAGTGTCATCGTTCATGTGGTTTGTAGAAGCGTCTCCCTCTCTAAGCTTATTATATTTCTCACGCATATCTTCTAATTCTTCATTTAAGCTTATAATTTGGGAGAAATCCATAGCCTTCAATTTTTCCATAAATCAAGAATTATCAGTATTACTATCACTTCCATCGGCGAAGGAAACAGATTTTCGATGATGTTCGTTTTTAGATTTAATGGACCAATCAAGTTTGAAAAGGACTTTGTCCTCGAGAAATTGAAAAGCTTGATTTGGAGTTTTGTAGAGGAAGATTCCTCCGGCTGTTACGTCTAGGATTCCTTGAGTGGGTTCGTCTAGACCGTGATAGAATATTTGAATAATAGCTCCTTTGGTCAGACCGTGCCCATGACATTTTCGAAGCATGCTCTTCAGTCGTAACCAAGCGTCGGTTAGACTTTTCACATACGAGTGAGAGAAAATTTCCGATTTTACAAGGTAAAAAGACGGGTTAAGACAACGAAGGTGGAAAGAATCTGTTATAAAAGCTCTTCTCATTTGTTCCCACGATATTATAGACTCTTCATTAAGTTCGTTAAACCATGTTTTAGCTTTATCGTACAAGGAAAAAGGAAATATCAAAAGCCTTAACAGCTTCACTTGCGTTTCTCCGTATCTGAACATGTTTTAGATTACGAGGATTCACGATATAAGTCATGTGGATCGGTCCGATGATACCTTCGGAATTTATTTTCTGAAATCATTTTTAAGTGAGTACTATTGATAACAAAGTTGTCACCGACATTGGGTTGAACAATGGCAGAATTAGGAGTCGGTGCTACAATCTTAGCACTTTCCCACATAGGTTGATCATCGGGATCGAGGATTATTACTTCTTGGAGCGGTAAATTTGGTTCTGGTTCGACATCCTCTTCAGGTATATTTATAATGATAAAGTCATTAATGGTAGAATTTTGAGTTGATGATTTGAATGATTCGATCTCGACGAATTCTTTTCGGATAAGTTTACAAGATCTTTTTATTTAATTTTTATATTAGACTTACTAGTTGTTTTCCAAAAGATAGGGGATTTATACATACGTTAAACATTTTGCAAAAAGACATTTATATATATATAATTAAGGCTAATAGGATAATATTCAAAATAAAATAAATTATTTTCATATATTTTTTTTATAATTTTTTATTTTTATAGATTTATATATAGATATATTTTAATTTATTATATATAGCAAATAAGGATAAATAAATAAAAGATTTTTTTTGGATAGGTACGGCGTATTTAGGAAAAGTGCGCCGGCTTTTCTGGAATTTTTATGTTTTTTTTTCGAATATTATGATAAATTAGATAATTACAAATACACAATGTATATAATCAAATAAAATACAATTCCAAATGATTATAGAACCTAAAACTAGCAGATTGGGAGTTTGGGTTTTGGTTTTTAAAATAAGATTTTGTTTGTGAAAAATTGCAGAAAGTGCGGCGTACTTGGGTAAAGTACGGCGTACTTTCTGGTTTTCAGGAAAACCGGCGCACAAACAGGATGTGCGGCGTACTTCCTGAAGGAAAACGGATTTTTGTTTCTATTTGCCGGAAAGCTTGCAGGTTCTGTGAGTTTGAAAATTTTGTGAAAAAAATAGACAACAAAATGATAACAATTAACACAATTCGTCTGGCTAGCGGCGCCAAAACTTGATGTGTGTTTTTTCCAAGCTTTAAATTTTATAATAAACTAGAAATACTGATTTTTACTAAAAACACAACACTCGGGAAGTATACCCGTTCATGTATAGTATAGCTTTAGGTAAGTCCAGGTCGTTCCACGAGAATTGAAGTTTTCACAGTTTGTAATTAAGGTGCTAAGGTTAATAAGATTGTTACGGATCAAATTAACCAAAGACGTAGCTATATCGAAATAATGGCAAAGAAAGCATTTATAAGTATGATTCAATCAAATGATTAAGGTATGTTTATTTAGGCAATGATCACTTTGATAATGAAGTGTTTAGGATAGTGTTTATAAGTTTAAAAAATAGAGTTATCACAAAGTTATAAATCCTTTCGGCCTTTAAATATAACTAGTGATTATATTGATTAATAACAACAAATCCTTTCGGCCTTTATAAGTTATTATAACCAATATATTAAATGGAATGATAAAACATATATAAAAAGCACTTTCCGGCCTAATTATTCTTGTATTATAAAAATGTGTTTTACATTCAATAAACTCATATCCAAACACTCCATATCCAAGATCACATTATGCCTAAACAAACACAAGATGACTACTCCATGATCAAAGTAAAAAAACAAATAACATTCATCATGGATTTAACAAGGATTATATTCAAAAGAGTAACAAGATTCATACCAATTCCAAGAGCAAAGTATGGGTTTTGGAAATTTTCCAAGAATTTCCCAAGGAATTCTATATTTTATTCAAGTAAAACCTTGTAAACTATGAAACATTTGGTCACAATTGCTCTTTAGATTGAATTACACTTCAATGCTACTTCCTTCGGTGGATTATAAATCTAGAAATTTTGGTGGAGTCTTGGGGGTTGTAGATTGCGTGGTGATATGGTAAGTTTTGAAGGCGGTGTTTGGTTCTTTAGTTTGTCGATGAGGGAGTTTAGCTATAACATCAACTTTAGCTTTGTCGACCTCAATCATGGACTTTGAAATCTTATGTCCTAGAACAATGCATTCTTTTACCATAAAATGACATTTCTCCCAATTTAGAACTAAACTAGTGTCTTCGCACCGTTTTAGCATTTTGTCTAAATGGGAGAGGCATGACGAGAAAGAATCCCTGAAGACCGAGAAATATCCCATAAAGACTTCTATTGTTTCCTCGATCATGTCATAGAAAATGGCCATCATGCACCTTTAGAACGTGCCCGGAGCATTACATAAACTGAAAGGCATACGTTGGTAGGAAAACGTCCCATAAGGGCAAGTGAAGGTGGTCTTCTCTTGGTCCTGCGGGTGAATTGGAATTTGAAAATATCCAGAAAATCCATCTAAAAAGTAATAGTATTCGTTTCCCGCTAATCGTTCGAGCATTTGGTCCATAAAAGGCAACGGGAAATGATCTTTACGAGTGGAATCATTAAGCTTTCGGTAATCTATACAAACACGCCAATTGGTAACTAGTCTTGTAGGAATCAACTCATTATCTTCATTTTCAACTACGGTCATACCACCCTTCTTAGGCACACAATGAACGGGGCTCACCCACGGACTATCAGAGATCGGGTAAATCAATCCGGCATCAAGGAGTTTGATAACTTCCTTTTTGATAACCTCATAAAATTTTGAATTCTCCCTTCTTTGATGTTGAATTGCCGGCTTGAAATCGTCTTCCATTAAGATTTTGTGAGTACAAAAACTAGGGTCGATACCCTTAATATTGGAAATTTTCCATGCGATGGCCCGTTTGTGTGACTTAAGAACCTTTAAAAGGGTAAACTTTTCTTCATCATTTAATTCTTTAGAAATTATGACGGGTAATTTATCGGTTCCTTCTAAAAACGCGTATTCAAGATGAGACAGTAAATCCTTAAGCTCAAGCTCCAGAGGATCATCATTAGAAGATTTTATCGTTTTAATTTCCTCAAAATGAAGTTTCTTCGGAGGGAGAGGAGATGATGGATCATCATTTAATAACCCCTCGAGTAGAAGGTCGCCCTCCGGATCAAAGTCAGCATCATCAATTCCTAGTGGAATTGAATCATTTGTAAGACAAACTTCGATTTCTTCCAAAATGAAGTCACTTCCTTCAAAAGGAGTGAGAGAGGGAAAAAAGTAGAAAGGATAGGATCCAAAGACGGAGTGGGATTGCCACTTTTAGAACTATCCAAAAAACTAAGCACTTCTTGAGCATACTCCTCACATGAAATGTCGATGACATCGATTTGATTAACTGATTTAGCATTATTGTATGAGTATCTCGAAGTTTGACCAACTTTAAAGGTTATGGCTTCATCATCAACTCGAAGAGTTAATTCTTCACCATAAACATCAATCAAAGCACATGTCGTCCTCAAAAAGGGTCTCCCGAGAATTAAGGGAACCCGAGGATCAACAACATAATCAACGACTACGAAGTCGGCCGGAAAATGGAACTTTCCTACTTTTACAAAGACATCTTCGGCAATACCGAATGACTAGTAGTCGATCGGTCTGCAAGTTCAAGAATCATTTGAGTAGGAGTAAGATTCGGGAGTGATGAGCTTCTACTATGAAAGAGGCACATTGATACTATTGCACCAAGATCGGCCAAGGCTAAGCATTCAACTAACTCCGAAAAATCACATGGAATAAGAAACTTGTCGAGTGTCTTCCAAGTTTTTTATGGGCAACTTTTTTAGGATACCCGCCGAACAATTCTCATTCACCGATGTTTTGGCTAAATCAAACAATTTTTCTTTGTTATTAAAGAGACTTTTAAACATTGAAACAAATTTCGGCATATTAGAAGAGCATCCGAAATTGACTCATAAATGTAATTCCCTAAAGATTTCATTCACAATTTTCAAAAAGCTAGGATATCATCTTTCATCGAGCCTTTTTTTGTTTTAGCTCTTGAAGGTAAGGTATAGAACGGCTGTAGAACCCATACTAATAATCTATCTAGCCTGTTAAGGGGGTAGCCCAATTCTGGATGATCCAAACTAAACTACAAAGAAATAAATGACCTATGAACAAAATAAGTTATGCGGAAACTAACTTATATTGCTAAGAAGAACAGTGAATAAAACAGAACTTTGATTACTATTAATCTGTTAGGTTACAGATTACTAACTATTAATATTTGTGAAACTTGTGTATGAAACTTATATTTCTAACTAGTTCCGTAGGGTTCCTTTTATACACCAAGGAAAACCCTAATGGGCTTACAAAACGTGTGAAGAGATAATGCATATCTATTCCTATAATAACTCATGCATATCTCCTAACAGTACTAACTATTATATGCTAGCAGTACTAACTTACTACTAACAACACTAACTATACTGGAAGTACTAACAATGTATTGGCAGTACTAACTCCTTATAACCAACAACACTAACTAGTTCTTCATTGCTTTCTCCTTTTTCTAAGACTTCTGTATCATGTGTCACATTTAACTCCCCAGTCTCTTTACTTAGCCTCCCCTTATTCACTGGTTCCTCTATGTCCGTATAGTCCATACCATGATCAGCATCAAGATCATCAAATGTACTGTCATCCAAAGTTGGTCCAGGTTTGGCATTTTTCTTCCCCTGTTTGGATACAGACTCCTTCCTTCCTAACTTTCTCTTTATAGATAACCTTGACACATTCCTTAACCATGCCTTATGGTGTGAGATTACTAGGTGACTCTTCTTTTTCAGCTTCTTGATTCTTGTCTTTAATTTAATAATTTTTGCAGCCTGAGCATCCTTAGAGGCTTTCAAAGCAAGAACCCTGTTTGACAAGTTAGTGCAAAGAACAGATAACTCCTCTAGGGTCATGCCACCCTTAGCTCTATCAAATGTGGGACCACCTGAAAGATTACTATCATGAGATGGCTAAACCTGATCCCCTTCACTCCCATTAGTTCCCTCTAAAGAGTCCTTAGAGTCTTGGGTAGTGTCATGGCTAGATGATGAGTCAGTCACGAGTTGGTCACACAGTAACTAGTTGAGTAGGAGAGGTGTTGTTGGGGTTCATTTGGTTTTCTGAACCTTCCCCTCAGTGCTTGTGAGGTACCAACATAAGATTCAAAGAGGGAGTAATTTCCTGAATACTTTACAAATGATTACAATTCAAAAAATACAGTACCTTTCCTGGACATGTTTGAGAAAACCTTCAGAGTATGCCATTTGTTAGATTCCTCAACTGTGGCCTTTGCAATCAAACAAGCTAAACCTCTAGAAGGAACAATGTTCTCTAAGTTGAAATTGTACATATGGTTTTGTCTAGGGATTCTAAGTAATACTTGATTTTCATCAGGCAACTTAAAAGCAAAACAACACATGACAGTTCATGTCTGTGAATGAACTTGTACTTCTTGTCCACACATCCTGTGAACAACAACAAGAGATAAATGCGTAGTTCTTTTCACAAAGCACACTCTCAAATATAACTTTCCTGTTTTTATTTTACCTTTACCAGTTAATGTAACCTTTTACTACCATCCAAAAGCTATAGGGCCACCATTATAAGTCTTGAGATTCAAAAAGGTAGCTTTTTTGCCGTCATAGTGCTTGGAACACCACGATCACAACAAACCTTTATCCTTTAAAGCTCTTTTTGGATTAAATCATGCACGATCAAATAAGAGAAATTAGTTTCTCTTAGGGACCCAAGTCATTGCTTGACTGGTCTGACTAGTGGATCGTAAAATTAACATTTTTACTAAGGCTTGATCCACTATTGTATTTGGAGACTTTGTTCCAGTAATGTCTTTTGGGTCTCTAATTACAACCTGTTGAGGGCTTAACAACATTTTTCCTTTTGCCCCCAACAGCACTAACTGCTTTGACCTCAGCAATATTAACTTTTTTATTTGAAAAATTAGCTTTTGGTGCTGTTGTTCTATTAAATGTCCTTCTAATAGGTGAATGAGACTTAAAAAAAGTATTTCAAGTCTTGATTTCATTCACAATGGTCTGGCAATATTAACTTTCCTACAATACTAGTTTTTCCGTGCTTGACTAGAGAGATTTCTCTAGCAATAATTACTGGAAAATCCATATTTTGTTAGTACTTACTTGCTTTTGGAACAAACTTTTTTTTAGTTATTCACTTTTGCCCATTGTTCCAACTATCTAATTCTCCCCTTGACCAGTACCCTTACCCATTCTTTTGTTTAATTCCAACTTGTTTAGTTTAGCCATTTTTTTTCTCAATAAAATCCACAATCTCTACATAAGAATGACTAAAACTGCCACAATACATAACATGCCTTTTATAAACCCAACCTTTGGACCATTAAACCATTCCCGTCTCTCTTGTCAATTTAGGACTTGGACATATGTGTTTTGTTCTTTAAACAGTTATCCCTAGATTTTTTACATGCTTAACATATTAACAAAGCAACAAATCGATTTTCCCTGTTCTGTTGAAAGGTTAATCACATAATTCATCCTCACATCTGACTCATACTCCACAAATAAAGGAGCATCATACCAAACTTTAGGTTTACTAACCACTTTGGGTCAACTACAATTGGTCAGACACAGAATTAAGTGTGTCTACACTAAATTGGGACCACAAAGAGGCAAAAAAATACTGGTTTAGTATCAGATTCACTAGTTTTTAGACTCTGTTTAGTACCTATTGAACATAGAATCCATCTACTTCTCTATTAGGTCCTGGAGGCATGTAATTTCCTGTCATTGGAGGGGGAACTGCATGCATGCCTTCAACATTTGCAAATCTATCATGCACAAGACTATCTTCTACATCACTTAACCTACTGCTAAATACACTTTGAAAAACTTCATTTTCATAACTTAAGACACCATTATGTACTTGATCTCCATACCCAAACCTAGATTTGTCCTTAGCACTCATCTGACTATTTAGCAGTTTACTAAGACCTTTAGAAGAACTTTGAAAATTCTCAAGTTTGGTTTTTAATTCTTCTTTTTCTTTTACAGCTTCTGCTAATAGTTTCTTATGATATGTGAGCACATCAGTTTTATCATCTAAATCAATTTTCATAAACCTAATTTTTTCTTCATAAGCTAATTAATTTTTCTGATGACAACTAAATTAGTCTACCTTTTTTAAAGCTTGAGTATAGGCTTGAATTTCTATACTAGCATCACCAAGTTGTTCTCTTTGTTCAACATATAATTTTTTAAGTTTAGCATATGATTCTACACATTCTTTTGAACAAGATGTTACCTCAGTGTCTGAGCCTGAATTGCTGTAAGCCAGCAAAGCAAAGTTCTCTTGCTCATCCTCTGCATGACCAGTCCAATCAACTGCTTCCCCATCAAGAGTTAATAAAGCTTTAGGTTCCTCCTGTTTTCCAGGTCTCCTCCCATTGTCTTTTGCTCTATATCCAGTGTTCCCTGAATCTCTTCTTCTGCTTTCTTGATTTCCTTTTGATCTGCATTCTCTAGCAAAGTACCCTGTTTTGTAGCAATTGAAGCACTCAACTTTGGTCTTGTCAAAGCCAACTAGTTCTTTGGCATCAAACTACAGCCTTCTACATGTCTTCTTGTAAAACTTCTTAAATCTCATTGAAATCATAGCTACTTGCCATTTCAAGTCCATCTCTTCTAAATCAAACTCATCAAGCTGCTCCAGATCCTCATGATCCAATTGTGGACCACTTGATTGATTAGAAAAGAAAGAGTACATGAGTTCATCAGTGTATGATGAAGAGTTTTCCCTTTGCGAGTTGTAGCCAGAAGAAGTAGAAACACCATAAGCAGTACTAACATCATTAGTACTGCTAGTGCTTTCAGAAGAAACAAAGGTGACATTCTATGCACTAGAAGATGATCCAGTAGAGCCTTTAATATCAGACTCAAAGACTCTAAGATTGTTATAGAGATCATCAAAACTAAGACTGTCCACTCCTGGTTTGGTCCTCATGACTAAGGATACTTGGGACCAGGAAGAAGGTAAAGACCTAAGGAGTTTCTGATTGGCATCTTCAGTGGAGACACCTGCACCATGAATCTCAAGTTAAAACCTCTCATAACCTTTGTGCAGTCCTTCTGAGTTGGATACAGAAAAGCCTTCAAACTGTTGCTTTAAAATGTATTTCTGCATCTTCTTTGATTCATCATTGCCACCAAATCCTGGATTTGAAAGCATCCCATATCTCTTTAGCATCAGTCATCTTGTGAAATTTTGCTAAATGGTCTTCTGGTAAAGCCATAAGCAAGGTGGTCCTTGCTTTTCTTTCTCTTTCTCTGGCTAAAATTTCTTCAGTAGTTTTAGGAGGCAGAACCTTTATTACTCCATTTGTATCTGTTGAGACCATATAGGCCAATTCCTTTTGTATGACTTCCCATATAAGATAGTCTGTATGGCTCAAGTAATGTTCCTCCAGTTTTCATGGCCCAAATGTCTACTCTACCCTTTCTTTAGAAAGAGATTAATGTTACACATGTGAGGGCTTGTTGTGTTGGTGTTTTTTGGTGTGGTGTTGGTGGATTTTACATCATCTGATCCGTGCCAATAGAATAAGATCTGAAAGGTAAAGGTTTATAACTGATGTGTTTTGGTTCTTCTTACTCAGAGTTTCGAGCGAGCGCGCGCTCTAGCAGCGAGCGCACTTGTAGATCCCAAGACTTAATATATCTATCTAGCTGTTTAAGGGTGTACCAACTGGATAGATCCAAACTAACTACAAGAGAAACAATGACTATGAACAATATAAGTTATGCGGAAACTAACTTATATTGCTAAGAGGAACAGTGAATAAAACAGAACTTTGATTACCATTAATCTGTTAGGTTACAGATTACTAACTATTAATATTTGTGAAACTTGTGTATGAAACTTATATTTCTAACTAGTGCCGTAGGGTTCCTTTTATACACCAAGGAAAATCCTAATAGGCTTACAAAATGTGTGAAGAGATAATGCATATCTATTCCTATAATAACTCATGCATATCTCCTAACAGTACTAACTATTATATGCTAGCAGTACTAACTTACTACTAACAGCACTAACTATACTGGCAGTACTAACAATGTACTGGCAGTACTAACTCCTTATAACTAACAGTACTAACTACTTAGTCTATTTTCTTAAATCTTTAGCATTCTTCACCAGCAGCACTAAGTAGAACTGGCAGTAATAACTTGTATAAGTAGCATCACTAAGTTGTAGAAACTTCTAAAACCCAACAGACGGTTTAGGCTTAGGAGAAACAACGGGATCATCAATAGGAGCTTGAGTTTGGACTACCGGAGGTTGGATGTTTTCGGTACTTGGTTGTACCGTATCCTTTGTTACCTCGGGTTCCCGTTCCACCACCTTGGGAAGAGGTGGAATTGGAGGTCCATCATAAGAAATACCACTTCGGGTGGTGATTGCTTTCAAGTCACCTCTCGGGTTAGCAACGGTGTTGCTAGGAAGTGAACCCGAACCCGAAGAAGAAGCGGTATTCATTTGGAAAAAACTAGCCATCATATTCTTAAGCTCATTGGTTTGATTTGACATTGAAGTTTGTATTGAAGTTTGCATTTCATTTCTCAATTCATTTTTCACATTATTTATTTGATTTTGCATAGCTTTCATATTAGCATCATTTATCTTCTTGTAATTTGACAATTCATTCGAAGGAGCAACTTGAGTTTGCTGAATCGGAGCTTGATAACTCGGATTTCCTTGATTATTTCCTTTGTTTTGATTGTAACCTTGATTGTACCGGGTTTGATTATTTTGCACATTCGGTTGAGCAAAACCCGGTGGTCGAATTTGGTTAGCTACACTCTAAGGACGGTATCCGGTATTTCCCTGATTATAGTTTACTGCGGCTGCTGAAACATATCCTTGAATATTATCTCGATATTCCGAAAAAACATTGCCATCGGTGGCAAGACATTGGTGGTAAGGATGCGGACCACCACAAGTAACACAAATTTCCTCAACCGCTTTTACGGAAGCTGGAGGAGAAGATTTCTGAGCAAGCATAGCCTTAACGGCGTCGACAAGAGCGGCAATCTCGGGAGAATGAGGGGTAGAAGAAGAAGGAGCATTCGTACTCACTTTTGAAACAATCGGTTTGTTCCGTGAGTTGCGAACTTTGACCTTGTTTTCAATCATTGTCAACGCCAGCTCGAGAGTTTATCAAAAGATTACCTATTTACAAGTACGGCGGCATTCAAAGAATCTTGATCGGTTGGGGTTAAAGCATTGTAGAAGGTATCAAGTTGACACAATTCTGTAAAACCGTGATGTGGGCATGCACGAAGGAGATCCTTGAAACGGTCCCATGCCTCATAAAATGATTCATCAAAACGTTGCTGAAAATTCGTAATTTCATTCCAGAGATTTGTAGTTTTTGAACGAGGAAAGAATTGGTTAATAAACTTGGAAACAAGATCTTCCCAAGTAAGAATAGAACAAGGGGGTTCTTTTTCGAGCCAAATTAGGGCTGCCCCCTCGATAGAAAAGGGAAAAATCATAAGCTTAATCGACGAATTAGGCACATCTCTATACTTAATCGTGGAAGTAATCTTGTTAAACCAACGAATGTGAGCATGTGGATCTTCTTTCTCAAATATGTAAAAATTTTTTGAAGTTACAAGATTTAGAAGACCATGTTTAAGCTCAAAATTCTCCGCAGAAATAGCGAAATAACGATAGCATCTCTGACCCCTCGATAGGAGCTTTGAATTCCGCCATAGTAACGATTGATCGGCATCGTAACTACGAAGTCACTTCAAGAGAAAACGGATCGACTCTTTGCTTGGAACGACTACGATTATTACGTTTCGAAGTTCGTGAAAAGATTCGGTACAATTAAATTCGATGAAAGAGCGAGTCGCATGCACTAAAAATAAAACAAAAAAAAAAAAAAAAAAAATAAGGAGTGGGTAGGAAAGAAAAATATTTTAGTTAACCGATAATCGAACAATTGTCCGGTAGCTCTCTAGAAACCGCACAAAGAAGCAGGCGCGGGTAAACGCAAAGCGTATTAAAAAGCTTTTCCTTCGGCACCCATCAAAGTTCGTAGGATCAACCGCTCCTTAAACCATCTCTTATAGTTTGTAATCTAAATGTGAGCCGATTTCATAATGACAACAACAGTTGCTTTTTGTTGTTTTTTTGGTCTTTCAAATACTTTAGAAAAGTAATTTTCTTTTGTTTTGTTCTAATAAATCTACGAAAAGAAATCGAGAAAAATAAAACATTTTGTATTTTTTTTTTAGTTTTATATAAAATAAAACGATAACTTCACGAGGAATGGTCTTCAAACACTAATCTTCAAACGTAAACACGATAATCGCACACACCTCTCCGGCAGCGGCGCCAAAAATTTGACACTTAGCTTATTAGCCAATATATATATATATATATATATATATATATATATATATATATATATATATAACCAAATAGTATAAGAAGTATTCCGTTAAGAAATGAAAATCACTTTAGAAAGTGAAGACCGAAATCTTTTCCCCGATCGTATCCCGATGAAGCTTGAATATGAAATCTCGTTTATGTTCATGGAATCGCGTGATTTGAATAGTTTAAGATTTTGATTTTGATTTCTATAACTACTAATGAAAAAGTAAAAACATGTAAAAGCAAGTAAACAATTAAGACATTTAAGGAATTAAGCATAAAACGTTAACGGGAAATTAAAAACGCAACAAGTAAGCAAGTAAATCAAATTTTAACCCTACAAACTCAAATTTAATTTTTAAAAATCCTAAATGACTAAAAATAATTTTACAAAAAAGAATTATATTTTTTTGACTTTTATTTTATTTATTATGAATTAAAAACTATTTTAATCTAAAAATATTGTAAAAAATATTTAACCAAATTATAAAAATCTGAAATTTTTTTTAAAGAAAGTACTTTTACCAATTCTACACTTAAGAAAAATTAAATGGGTTCACCAGCTTATCTGAATAAGCTGGAAATAAGCTCAAAAGGGCTTAAATCTAAAATTGAAAAATACCCTTAAATACCAAATGCCCCAAGAGTCTAACAGAAAAGACCCAAGGGCGCAGATGGTAGAGGTGTGGTGTGTTAAGGTGTTGGTGATGTTAAGGTTGAGGTCTCGGGTTCAAACCTGAGACTTCCCTATACTCCCAACATTTTTTATTTTGCAAAAAAAAAAAAATATGAAAAAGTTAAACAAGACTTAAATAAGCACATTAAAAAAAAGAACTTTTTCTGAAGACTTAAGATAAGCTAGATATTAGCTTAATAAAGTGGCAGATTTACTTAAAAAGCTTTCAAGCTTTTAGCCTTAAACTAATTTTGTCAAAAAAGCCACTATAAGCTAAACCTCAAACTAAAAGAGCTAACTATGGCTTATAGCAGACCTAATAAGCAAATCTAAACAAAAATTAAGCAATTCCAATAAGCCGAGAGCTTAAAAATCAAATTAGCTTTTTGCTAAAACTGACATCAAAACAGCCTAAGAAGGCACTTTTAAGCTAATTTTTAAGCTAGTTGACCAATAAGCTGGACCACAAAACCTAAAGGACAGATTAAGTTCAACCTCTAAGCTATATGAATCAGCCAAGAATAAGCACTTTGGAACACTAAAAAGCTATGAAAAAACAACCTAAATAAGACAGTTTACACTAAAAGCTATGTTTTTTGGATTTTTTATATAAAAAGTAAAAGGCAAAGTGCAACCCTACTTTAAGCTATGGAAAAGCTTTCTAAACCTTGAAATGAGCACAAACTTATAAAATCTATACTATAAACTACTTATGCTATCAAAATCAAACACTAAAACATATTATAGCTACCTTAAAATTAAGATTGAAAATGGACTTTTGTCTAAAAGTGTGCTGAAGCACTTGACAGATTTTGACTAAAAACTTAAACCACAAAAGCAGGTTTATACCACTATGTTTCTAAACCATATTAGGACTTAAACCAGCAGAACAACAACAACTCAAAGCAACAATCAAGGATTTGAGCATATAAGCTTCAAATCTGAGATTGATGATCTTAGATTCAAAATTTCAATACACAAACCTATGAAAATCAGTTTTAAGCTATTACAACCCTTGAAATCTAACTTGAAAACCTTAAAATGACTTATGAAACTCAAATTTGAAAACACAAATGACTCAAACAACACTAACATGAGTTAGTGCTGCCTGTGCCAAACACCCCTTTAAAATATGTTTTTCCATTTTAAGCTTATATAAGTTTGATTTTAAGCTAAAATCTAAAATACCAGATTATAAATACGTATAATTAAACAAATAACAGAGTTTCTACCTTCAAATTAAGCGATTAACAATAAGCTACCAGATTAAGACATTTTTTTGGGTTTTTCAACAGATTTAAGTAAAAGTTAAACTAAGAAGATTAAAACTACAAATAAGCAACAAACAGCAATATAAGGCAATAATAAAAAGTAATAAGCAAATCTAAACAGTAAATAAGAACTAATAAGCAAAAATAAGCAATAAGCAGTTTAAAGCAATAAAATATAAAAATAAACTTACAAAGGCCCTTTGCTCAAAACAAGGGTATTAACATGCTCTTAGAGCTTATCTACAAGCTTCAGCTTGTTAGAAACAAGCTGGTATAACCCATAAGCCCATCCCTTTTTGGCTTATCATCCATATTAGCTTTTATGTGATTTTTGAGTGAAAATGACTTAAACTCTATAAACTATGAAAAAGTTTATATAGCTTAAGTTGAACAACTTAAGTATAAGTAAATAAGAGCTTATAAGAGCTTGTAGAATATTTTTAACGCATATGAAACAAGAACATAAAAACATAGAACTTTTTAACATAAAAGCATCAAACTTTCATTAAACTTTAAAAAAACATTACAAGATTTGAAAATAAACTAACATTAACTTAAAATAAGCTAAAAATTACAAGGAAGAAAAGATGCCCTAATGGCTGCCCTAATGACCCTATTTATAGATGAAGAAGGAAGGTTTTAGGTCTTCAAGTGCGTTTCTTCTGTGAGAGGGTTTGAGAGTGCTCTCTAAGCCTTCAATCTTAGCCCTTGAATCCATTTGTGCTTCTTTGCTCTTCATCACAACCATTGATTGTGTCACATGTCTCATCGTCCAATCAAATATCATGGGATTGCCAAGGTGGTTTATTATTTTCTTAGGAGAATAGATTAAAAGGGTGTGAGTGGGTTTTGTCAGGTTGCAGGGTTGAATAAAAGAGATGGGTGAATAGTGATAGTAATAGGTTTGGCGAGGGCTTTATTATTTTTTAAATTTGGGTGTTTGGGATAACAACGTTAAGGGTAAAAGGGTGTAGGGACTAACGGTGTAACTGGGTAGGGATTAACTGTGTTAGTCCCCAAGGACTAACGGTGTGATGAGGTTATTTGTTTAAGGGATTGGGCCTTAGTTGGGCCGGTTTGGTTATGGATTGGATTTGGATTATAAGATTTAATAGATAAGACCTCATGGCAGAACTTGGCCTATTAATTGGGACTGGGATGGCCCCAATAAAAGCTCATGTCCTTGGCTTTGTTCTTTCACGCTCTTTCTATTCCCGTGCTTGGTTTTGTCTGGTTTTGCCTTTGTTTTGGCCCTTTCGTGAATATCCGATACCTGCATAGCATAAATCACAAAATACAAAAATACAATGCATTTTTTATATATTTAGGTCATTTTAGGCTCGTTTTATTAAGTCAAAGGTATGTGTAATTAAGCACATACCAATATGCAACCTAGTTCTCTATAACCAGTGCTCTGATACCAATCTGTAACACCCCCAAAAATTTGTCCGCTACAGCGGAAATTATGTTTCGGTGAGTGTACTTTCATAATACAACAGTCACAAGATACAAGAGAACGACTCAAATGTCGTTTGAAAAGTAATCTCGTTGATTTTCTTGAAATTGGTATAACATTTGTCCTATAATTGCATCACAATGAAAAGCTTGAAAGCAATACAACGAGATTTGATCATTTGTATGTAAGTAGAAATCCATGAATGAAATCTTGTCAATTTAGACTCCAATGCACATCAAGTAAGCCAAGCATCTAATTCACCTGAGAAAAACATGCTTAAAAGTGAAAACATAAAGTTGATGAGTTCATATATTTTTGTATATGTAAATGTTGAAATCAAAAGATTTATAAAGTATGCATGACCATTTCAATCCTTATAATAGTTGCCAATAATGTAAGTGTAAATGTAGAACCAAAAGAGTATAGTATATACTGCTTGACCACAGTATAATGAAAAGTGGTTGAGGTAACAGAATGATCAAATCAAGAGTAGTGTGGACCATAAACAAGATTTTCAATTATGTGACTACTAAACACAGATACCAGTATCACATAAATGTATCTACTGTTCGCTAAACTCTGACACTGAAGCTAATATGTGGTAGCATATAATATACAAGTGTATTCTGCCCTATCGGTGTTTGACCAAGACACCCAATGAGATTTGACATGATATATATTCTGTTTTAGAACGGAGCCCCGTTGTTAGTGAGGCGCTAACTACACCCGATTGGGATAATTAGTCCCAAGGATCTATTTTATAACATTCACGCTTACTTAACCAGTACAGTCGGTCAAGCAATTGACGGTTCAAGATAGTTCGGGTAAGAAAGTGGTCTAATCGCTACTTAGGCAACACGTAAACAAGAGATGATAACCAGAAACACTTGTGTCCAATGAAGAAATAACCATTGTATTCATAAACAACTTTAAATACTTAAATCCATAAGTAGAAAGAGTGTGATATCAATCAAGTAACCGAGTTTGTAATTGGTATGTAAACAATTTTGTAAACGTGTATGTAACCAAGTTATGAAATTAAGTATGCAATCAAGTAAGTAAAAGAGATTGTAAATGAACGTGTAAACAAATTGTAATGAGCATGTATTCCCCCTCGAGATTTGTGAAGTAATTGTAAAACAAGTGAAAGAGGGACTATAAACTCACATCGATGTTGTAGAACGATTGGCAGAAATGCACATATTAAGCATAACACGAACGGAAACCGGAACGGCTCGACCAAGAAGTTGCGGTTTATCTTAACGGCTATGACCCACTAGCCTAGAGTGATAAATTTAGGTTTCAAGTTGTAATAGTTTGGTGGTTGGTTAAATAAAATAAATCGAAAGTAAAAGCAAGGTATGTAATATATCCCGTATATATTACATATGGAAAATGAATGAGTATATAATTCATATGGTGAATTATATAACAAAGACAAACACTTAAATAAATGACCGAGGTTTATAATACTTAATAATATTATATAAGAAACGTGAGTAAATAATTGAAACAAAATATTTCGACACATGGTCAGAAATCTCCAATTAACTTAATAAAAACATTCTTGCATAAAAGTAAACGCACGCTTTAAAGTTACAAATTATGTAAACGATGTTTCTAAAATTTTTTACAAAAGTTAGGGCTTTATTTTCTAGTCAGGAATTTATAAAATAATATTTTATAAATTAATATTTCGTCTTATTGACGGGTCGTAGCTAAAATAGTTGTCTCATTTATAAAATTATAGTTTTCGTTTGTTGTCGGGTTATTGTATAATTATAACTAAAATATCTTTAATCTATAACTTAATCCTTTTTATCGGTTTTCAAAGATAATAGAAGTTGTAGCGAAAAATACTAAGTATAGTAATTTATAGAAATTTCGGCATGACCTATTCGTTTATACAACGTTTCTCATATTTATAAAATCTAATGTTTTCCACTTTTCAAACAACCCGTGTTGCAAAATGTCCACGTTTTAATTTATATCTAACTAGACAAATTATTTACCAAGGATAAGCAAAACCAAACACAACCTATGTGTTGTTTAAACGCAAAACCAAACGCTCCTAGCTGTTGAACCAAACACACCCTAATGGCTGAACCAAACAGCCCGTTTGGCTGCTGTTAAACAGCGAACCAAACGCACCCTAATGGTGCTGCTGTCCCAAACAGCCCCTTTACGGGCTGTTAAACCCTATGCCAAACACCCCTAAAGCTGTTAAATCGCATATCCAAACACCCCTGTTGGCAGATTATACCCATAACCAAACGTCCCTTAAAGATAATAAAACACAAAAAAATGAAAACGGTATATTAGTTTAACCAATTTAACCACCATTTAGATCCGGTTATTAATTTATAAAAATCTTAATATGTTATTATTAGCCGATCTAACCTAAAACAAACCACAAACCCTAATCGTGTCCAGCACACTAAACCCTTTCCAAAACGACGATGGTGATGATGACGACACGACCGTCATGATGGTGGCGGTTACGGAGGTGTGACGGTAGTTAAGGTGGTGTTCGGATGAAGGTGATGGCGGCTGTGGTGGTTAGTGGCTGCGAAGATGATGGTGGTAGCGTAGTGGTGTTGGTGGTTACGGTGGTGATAACGACGAGATGGTGATGGGGATGATGGTGACATTCGTCGGAGATGGCGGCTGGTCTCGCCGGAGAAGGAGGCGGCGCGTGGAGATATGGTGACGATGGTGGTGATGATTTAGATGGGATCGTGGCGGTGCGGTGGTTACGGCAGCAGAGGGCTGCGAAGGTGGCGGCAGCGGCGACAGGTGGCCGGAATCCGACGACGGCGCCGGATTTATTAAGAGGAGAGGGGTGTGTGTGTGATGGTTATGAAAAAGTGATAAGAAAACCCTATCTCATTCCTTTAAATACCAAGAATTTAAATAAAAAGTAGCAAGTGATAGATAGATGAGGGGTTATTGTTGTAAATATTAAATGTAGTTTTGTAAAATAATGGTTCGGGACTCGTTTAAGATACTTAACGGATGATTCAAAACACGAAACTTGCGCCATTACGTTCCAAATGATTTTCCCACAAAATGAGTATTTATTCGACTATCCTTTTATAAATGTTTATCTAAAATATATTTAAAATGATCATTATTTATTTGGTAGTCATTGGGTGTCACGGGCAAGCGTTGTCCATAAGATGAAACTTTAATTTAGATATTCGCGTTTTTAAATAAACGCTTTTGAATAAAATATTAAATAATTTATTAAATATTTTTATTTAATAAAAAGTGATAATTTAATATAATTAAATTATTTTCGTGTCGGTACGCGTAGTTCTCGTTTATAAAATTTTGCGAGGGTATTTCAGTCATTTTCTGTTTGTTTTCAGGTCTCGGGCAAAATTAAAAAGTTGTCCGGATTGTCGTTTTACCTCAAATTGCTTTAGAGTCCGAGTTGTGAAAACGTGATTTAGAGGATCGTTTTTGATAAGTCAACTTAGGAATAACATATATATCTTCTCGTCGTTTTCAAGTCAAATAAGTTAAAAATAAATTTGCACATGAGAGATATGTAATAATAAATATGATTTACTATTTAAATATGTTTCGAAAAATTGCCGGTTACGCGGTAATCGTTTTTATGTGACAATAAAAGATCAAAAGTCAAAAAGTCAAGTCGGACGCGAAAAGTCAAAGGGTAAAATATTCATTTAAAATTTCGAAAATTGCCGGTTGTTACTGTATATTTCATAATCCATTCTTTATTTTAAAACAACATTTAACATCATCATAATTTAGTCCACCAGATAACTTAACTAGAGAGTTAATGTATTGCCGAAACCTAAACTAAATTTCTAAATTTCTATTGCCGAAATCAAATTTGGCCAACTATCAACACAAAACCTTATACCATATGAAGAGACTCAAACCAAAAGAATTCGTAATGGTTTTGATATCTATTTAAATACTTTTGTCCGACATTGCTCACGTATATGAAAGTACTTGATTATTTAAGATAGAAAACTTGGATTTTCATCATTGGTGTGTTGTGGTATCATGTATGAGTTTATATGTACTAATACATGATGCATCTTCACGTTTTTCGCCTTATACCATATGAAGAGACTCAAACCAAAAGAATTCGTAATGGTTTTGATATCTATTTAAATACTTTTGTCCGACATGCTCACGTATATGAAAGTACTTGATTATTTAAGATAGAAAACTTGGATTTTCATCATTGGTGTGCTGTGGTATCATGTATGAGTTTATATGTAGTAACACATGATACATCTTCACATCCTTTTTCCGAAAAACGTGAAGTGCATGTGCATACTTTCTATTTAAAAACTTAAATTTCTCGATGAAGTGGCGTGTATACGTTTCTGATTAAAAACTTAAATTTCTCGTATCAAATAACCGATCAATTGTGATCATCAATACGATGTGTCAATAATTAATCAATATTTAAAAAAAAAATTAACCAATAACAATTATGATTATAGAGAGCATGAAATAAAACATATCAACACAAAGCACATATAAACACAATAAACACAAAACGATAAATAAAGAGTGTTAGCCTCAAAATATTGAGTCGAACAATGAAAGCTCGTTCATTAATTATATTAAGTCTCGGTCATTAATTAATATACGTTGTAATAGGCTAGACGGGTAAACGGGCTCTTAAATGTAAGCTAACCGGTCACGTGTATCGGGCGAAAGCCCAAGTAATCCCGAGCCCGGCCCGAAGAATTACTAAAGGCATGAAAGCCTTTTAGTTTTGATACATATACACCTCCTCAAGGAAAGTGAGGGGGGTTGGTTCATTTGTAAACATTATATTTTGCAAGTAAACTCTCCCATTTTCTTTACTTTCTCTCACTATCTTATCTTTATAATTCTTCTCATCATCCAAGCTTTATTTTCTTGTTCTTAATATGAAGTGAAGTGATTATTTGAGTTTCTACATTTGGTATCAGTCGCCTCGGGTGGGTCTAGTGATTTTGTTGTTGTCGTGCTTTTATGAGCTTATTGGTTCGGCAATTTGAACTTATTTTTTCCTATGGCTTAATCTTTCTTTTCTAGTTTCTTATTGTTTTAACAAAAAATTCCAACTTGGGTCTACTGTTTTTTATCATCCGTTTTTCTCCATTTTTTTTCATATTTCGTTCCATCTTTATTTGGGCTTACTATCCATATCATCTCCTTGGGCTTATTAACAGTGTCGCATAAAACTTTAGTCACTTGTTCCATTTTTTTTGAACAAAAAGCTAAATCATGTTATAAAGAAAACAAAAACTCATTTCGAGCTTAGTTTTTTTTTCGTGACTACTTGATGCTAAATATAGCTTATTCGGGTTTCTAGCGTATTTTTTAGGCTTATTTTTGTGTCAACGCGCTTATTTTTAAGCTTTTTTGGTTAAATTTCTTGGTAGCTTATTTGGTTTTAGCGAGTGCTTATTTTTCGAGCTTCTTGATTTTGCTTATCTACTTGTGGTCCAAACGGTTTGAAAAAATGGGAGACACAGATCCTATTTTTTAGCTAAAACGAAAGGACAACAATTTTTGTGTTTTGGCTACAAGACAAGAATCTCAAAAGTACAGGTTAAGCGAAACATGTATGTTTAAACACAAACGAAATATGTTGAACAAGGTTAAGCGAAATATGTTGTCACAAATTAAGCGAAACATGTAAACAGGTTGCACTCGAGCGAAATATTACATTTTATAGAACGAAACTCTGCCAAATTTGTTATAACTCGAGCGAAACATGTATTCCAGCTTCATTGAGCGAAACATGACAATATCTAGCAGTTAAACACGTTCTTTTTGAGTTGTTTCGGTTTTTCGGTTTCGAGTGTCGTTCAACGACGACGGGACTTAAGACTTATACCATCGTGATCGTGACATCTTTTCGATCATCGTGGTATATTCACATTGAACCGATGATAACCGTACGCGTCCAAAATATCAAAAAATCATTCGTGCCATATTTTTTGAAATTTAAAAACTTAGAAAACAACATACAGGAGGGAAACACGTTTTTTATTTGTTATAATTCCAATTTTACACTTTTGGCCCCTCAACTTTAAAACAGTTTTCATTTTTATATTTAAATTTTAACTTGTTTACTATTAAACATTTGTTTTTTAAGCAAAATTAAATATAACCTTCTACTTTCAAACTTTATCACTTTTCAACTTTTTTTTTTAGTTTTACATATTTAGTTTACAATTTTTTTTACTTTTAGCCCTTTTGTTGTAAGAAATTTCACCGTTAGTCGTTTTAAGCTTAATAATCGTTACAAAAGCTCAAGTTCTTCAACTACAACAACTATTTCAACATCAATTCATTATTATTTCACGGTTTTTTCTTGATTTTGTAAAATCCCGTAAAAGATTCCATTTCTTTTCACAGTTTAAATCATAGATTTGTAAAATCCCGTGAACGTTAATTGATTTCAATCCACAACAACAATCACTTTACTTGCTTAAGATCCTTCAAATCATTTTCACTTCATAATTTTCAGTAAAATGGAAACGAAAGATACTTTATCTTCGTGTTCTAATTCGGAAGAACAACAAATGCAACAAATTCAAGATAAAGCAAAAAAGAGTTGCATGGTATCTTTTCGACAACTTCATTCACACCTCAAGCTTCTTTCAAACAACGATTTAAAAGGAAATCGAACCGAGTCTGGATTCAAACGTGCATTTGCAACACTCTTTGGTCAAGATGTTGAAACTTTTATAGGCACAATGTTTCTAAATGTGGATCAATTAGAAAAGCAACTTGACAAAGAAGAATTTTAATAGATTGGATCCATGACTTCTTTTAAAGTACTCCTAAACACATTTCATATGTTCATACAAGTCACGATGTATTTTGGATGATGAATTTGTTGTAATGACAACCAACTACTTTCTACAATACACTCAACTCGCGATTCCAGAATTCCATGACACACTGATCCAACACATGGAAAGTTAAGAAGTCGATTATGAAAGAGCACACCATAAATCTAGAGTAATCGACAGCTGGTAGAAGATGAAAAGACAGATTCAACAACAAGAGGGATATAGTTGATTACGGGAAAGCAGGTGGATGCTAGTTTTGGTTAACGACATAAAAGCCTTGGACAATATCAAAAAGACGGATAACAAAGCAGCAGAATCAGTGGAATGGATGCACATGCGATGATGCATATATCAGACCATATATAGAAGAAGATCATGGCTAGTAACAAACAACTGCTGAAATCAAACTTGCTATGGACAACAACATACTCTGAGCACCCTGAATTCGAATAAGAAAAAGGTTTGACCAGAATGCTGAACAATGTCCAATGACATATTCATTTGCCTGCTATATTAATTGATAACCAGACAACTGAACTCTCAAATCAATCTCTTGAATATGAAAATATTCGTCTCAAAAAGACCGTTGCCCAATTTTAAAAAGATTTTTCAAGAACATTGTGTTAATCTTGAACTTAAATATCAAAATCATGTTTCAAAAGAAGGGCAACATGGTCAATTTTCGAAAGTAAAAAGTAATGAAGCCAAGGTTAAACATGACATAGATGTAATTGAAACAATAAACATCGAATTGGAACATAAAGTGGCTAAGTTACTTAAGGAAAATGAGACTTTGAAAAGGCATTACAAAGAACTGTTTGATTCTATCAAGATAACGAGAGCTAAGACCATAGAACACACAACTTCTTTGATTGCAAAAAATGATGACTTCAAAGCTCAACTTCAGGAAAAAGGATTTGCAATTGCAGCATTAAAAAATGAGTTAAGAAAATTAACAGGAAATAGTGTGAATACTAAGTTTGCAAAATCATCAATCTTAGGGAAACCGGTTTTACAATCACTAAGAAACCAATCAGTTGTTAGACAACCGAATGCGTTTAAGTCTGCACGACCTAGAATTTCAAAACCACGGTTTGCCTCCCAAGTTGATGTGAACAACGATTTGTCAAAACCAGTCACTACACATTATTTGCCTAGGGAAAGAGAATCTGCCTTTGCAAAACCTCATCACATGATTGCACCTCGCTCATCTAGGTATAGCTCAAATGACATGGTTCATAATCACTACCTAGAGGAAGCTAAGAAGAAGACACAAGAAAGCGGTAGGAATTCAGAACCTAGTGTGATGCCTTCTGCTAGATCAGAAAGCACAGCGAATGGTAGCAAACCAAAACCTAGGATCAATAACCAAAAGTCTAGGAATTGGCCTGCATCTAAGCATAGTTGTGTCATGACAAATACTGTGCCCATAGCAGAACACTCTAGGAATTCTAGAAATTTTGCTGACTCCAAACATTTTGTTTGCTCGACATGTCAGAAATGTGTCTTTGATGCAAATCATGATCATTGTGTTACAAAATTCCTGAAAGAGGTCAACTCACGTGCTAAGGTTTCATCCCATAAGACAACAAACAGAAACAAACCCAAAATGCAAATAAATGTTCCAAAGAAACCAGACAGACAGATCCCAACAGGACATAGGTTTTCAATCAAAAAGACTTCCGTTGTGCATGAGAAAACAATGACTCCTAGATCTTGTCTTAGGTGGAAACCGACGGGTAAAATTTTCAAGACAGTTGGTCTTAGATGGGTTCCTACTGGAAAGATATTCGCCTCCAGCACAAACAAGGTTGACAGTGAACCCCAAAATGGTTCAAATGAGGATATCACTAACCAAAATGAATGCGAACAAACTCTTGATGTCAGTGCAGGTACTCTTAACTTAAGTGCAGGTACATCTTTCAATCCCAAAAAGGAAGGACTCAGAGTATGGTTGCTGAAAAGACTGATATCTCAGAAACCAGGGCTTCAAGGAATTTTCATCTGATGTACAAGCAATGACTTCTGATCATAACAGTTCAGAACTCAGAATTCACGACCACAGCAATGAACAGTCAAGTTCAAAGCTGGTTCCAAAAGTTGTTCCTCCAGCAGACAAGACAACTACGTCACGACAAGAGTTGGAATTACTATTCCACCATCACATTACAATGCCGAGGACAACATGTAAATATTTTTGAGAAAAAAATAATATAAAATTTCAAAAAGAAAAATACAAAATCAAAAAATCAGAAAATGTTTCACAAAAATATTCTTCTCGACATGTCTCTTAAGAATGTGTGTCGAATGATATTATGTGTTCATATTTGCAATCTTCATCTGATTTAGATGAGATCACTGAATTACAATGCTATATCACTTTATAAAGTCCATGGAATTGACTGGCTTGCACAAAAGCTTTCTGAATAAACTGAAATTTTTAAGTAAAGAGATTTACACTGACTTTTTATAAAGTTTTGCTAAGATTAGAAAAACACACCTTCAATTTCTCGTGTAATCGCATACAACACTTTCTAGAACAACTAAAAAATGACACAGTTTGCAAAGAAAAAGCGTCAAATGTATTTCGAAAGGAACGTGAACAATACTTTGAAATACAAGATTTGAAAGCTCAACTGCAAGACAAGAACATTGCAATCAGTGAGTTAAAGAAACTCATTGACAAATGCAAAGGAAAATCTGTGGACACTAAGTTTGATAAACCGGAGCCATCTGGTTGTTCGAAAACCAAATTGCTCAAGACGCGGAGCTTCCAAAACCATCAGTTTTAGAAACTGGATCCCTTTTTCAGACTCCTTGAGAGAACAAAATTTTGCAAAGAAAAAGTCGTTGCAATAAAAAAAAAAAACTAATGAGTCAGAGGGTTTATCAAAACCAGTCACTCCACAGAATTTGCCTCAAACAGCAACGCAAGCTGTAAGAAACACAAATGTGATTAAACCAGGCATGTATCGAATTGCAAGTAGTACAACACAAACTAGAGCACCACAGTTGACTCAGACTTCTAGGAATACTAATCCTCGCGTGTCTACATCTACAGGAGTAGCTCACAGAACTAATGTTAGCAGACCACAGCCTAGGAGCAATCAAATGAAAGATAAGGTCCTGCCAAACACTAGTCAAGTGAAGTTTAAGAAGACTGAAGTAGAAGACCACCCTAGGATTTCTCGTATTTCTAAACAAACAAAGTCTGTAACTGCGTGTAATGACAGTTTAAATTCCAGAACTTTGAATGTTAATGTTGTTTGTGCTACTTGTGGAAAATGTATGTTTAATTCGAATCATGATGCTTGTGTTTCTAAGTTTTTGAATGACGTGAATGCTAGAACTAAGAAGCCTAATGTAGTGCCTATTAGTACTAGAAAGCCCAAAAGTCAAGCGAACAAATCTGTTGCAACACCCCATAAGAAAATAGTTGCATCAGAATCCACTACCACAAATTCTAAGAGTTACTATAGGATGCTATATAAGAAAACTAGTAAGGCGTGGAAATGGTGGATAGCACAACAATGCCCATCAGCATATACATGGGTTCCTAAGACAAAAAAGAAATGGGTACCTAAAGTTCGGAATGAAAGTGTGAATAAGAAAGTTAGTTTTGCCATAGATAATGTATCTAGGATAACTAATGTCTTAAAACTCACAAACACTTTAGGATCCAATTTGTCATGTATTCCATCGTCCTCTAATTCTCTTGCAGATTGTACAACTCATCCTATTCATTGTTGACTCGGGATGCACAAAGCACATGACGGGCAATCTATCACTGCTGTGCAATTTTGTTGAAAAATATTTGGGTACCGTTCGTTTTGGCAATGATCAATTTGCTCTAATTTCTAGTTATGGAGATTTTGGTACAAGGAAATATGACGAATCAACAGGGTTACTACGTCGAAGGTCTTCAATCATAATCATTTCTCGTGTCAATTCTGTGATGCGGATTTGGAGGTTGACATTTTTGAAAATCTACTGTGATTAGTTAGAGATCTTTAGGGAAACGATTTACTAACCGGTAATCGTGGAACTGATCTCTATACAATTTCTTCTCAATAACAACTTCATCATCTCCATCTGTCTCATGGCTAAAAGCATCACCACTCAAGCATGGTTATGGCTTCGAAACTTTCTCATCTCAACTCGACTACATCAACTTGCTTCCAAGAAAGATAATATGAAATTTGTTAACCAAACTAAAGTATGCCAAGGATCAACAATGTTCCTCTTGAGAAGTGAGTAAAGCAAAACGAAGTTCATTCAAGAGCAAAGACTGCTCCAATTCAAAAGGATGGTTTAAATTTGCTTCATATGGAACTTATGGGTCCAAGGCGGGTTGCTAGCATAAATGGAAAGAAATATATTCTGGAATTGCGATGACTACTCCAATAGACTAGACACCCTTTCTACGTTTCCAAGGAATGAAACACCAGAAGTTTAAATGAGACTTTCTCACGAGACCAAAGAAATCTTCAAGCCCCAGTAATTTTAGGTCGCACTGACAGAGGCACTAATCTTAAACAAGACATTTAATGCATTTTTTAAAGAAAAAGGAATTAACATGCACTCTTACACCTCGAACACCTGAACAGAATGGCGTTGTCGAAAGATGAAACCGCACTCTCGTTGAGGCTGCTCGAACGATGCTTTCGGCTTCTAAACTTCCTTTATTCTTTTGGGCTGAAGCAATTGCAACCGCATGCTATACTTAAAACAGATCAATCATCATCCCAACTCATGAGAAAACGGCATATCACATCATTAATGACAGAAAACCCTAATTAAACACCATCACATCGTTGTTATATTGTTACCTAATTAAGATGGTGAGAACTTATATAAGATAAAGAAAAAGGAGATCTGTACATTTTGGTGGGAGACTTCCACCCAGTCAAAGATATCGTGTCCTACAACAAGAGAACAATTGATAGTTTGGAATCCATTCATCTCGGATTTGATGAGATCCAAAGAGATTCTAGACGTAATGTTCTATGACACTTCAGGCTCGTTCCCCAACGATAAAAGGCGTCAATTAGACAACCCTGACCCGCACCAGAACTATAAAATGTTTCTCCTTCAGCAGATACAACAGTTCCATCACAATAGGAGTTGGATCTTCTTTTCGGTCATTTGTACGATGAATTTTTCAATGATGGTACTTCTCGTGTCAACAAGTCTTCTTCTCCCACCGATAATTCTATTCAAAAAGACACACTACCTCTAACGCATATTCAACCTACATTAAAACCAACATCTCCAACAAATGTTCATGCTGAGGAAAACAACAATAATCAAGCAGAATTTACATACCTTATTAACATCGGTACAAGAAAATAGCTATCTCCTCACGCATATTGGTAAATTCAAATGTGCAATACTTCAATCAACCTCAAGATTCTGAATACCGATGGACAAAAGATCACCCGTTAACTTAAGTTCGTGGCAATCCATCCAAGCCAGTGCAAACAAGATGACAACTTGTAACTGATCCTGAAATGTGTATGTTCGCACTCACCGTGAGCACTGTTGAACCGAAAAACATTAAGGAGGCAATGGCTGATTCTACATGGATAGAAGCAATGCATGAAGAACTTCATTAGTTTGACAGACTACAAGTCTGGGAACTCGTTGACAAACCTTTTGGTAAGAACGTAATCAAGCTAAAATGGTTATGAAAAAACAAAAAGGATGAAGACCAAACTGTAATTCGCAACAAAGCACGACTTGAAGCAAAGGGTTATGCTCAGGAAGAGGGTATTGATTTTGAAGAATCATTTGCTCCAGTTGCTCGCTTGGAAGCTGTCAGGATTTTTGTCGCATATGCTGCACACAAGTCTTTTCCAATTTATCAGATGGATGTGAAAACGGCATTTCTTAATGGTCCATTGAAGGAGGAGGTATATGTTGCACAACCAGACGGATTCGTTGATCCTGATCATCCAGAAAAGTTTACCATCTAAGGAAAGCTCTATATGGATTAAAACAAGCTCCGAGAGCCTGGTATGATGAACTCTCGAAATTCCTGATTTCCAAAGGTTTTACTAAAGGTATAATTGACCCGACCCTATTCACAATAAAAACGGGGAGGACATTCTACTTGTGCAAATTATACTTGATGACATTATCTTTTGGTTCCCAAACCCTAAATTTTTCCCTAAACGATTTGAAAAATAATACACATTAGATTGTGAGATGTCTAAAGGGGGAAATGGAAATTCTTTTTAGGACATCAGATCCACCAATCCCCACGCGGTATTTTTATCAATCAGGCCAAATATAATTTAGAGATTCTTAAAAACATGGTATGGAAAAAGGACAAAGCATTGGTACACCAATGGCTACGAAACCTAAATTAGATGCAGACTTGAGTGGTGAACCCGTAGACCAAACTGAATACCGTAGCAAAATCAGGTCACTCATGTATCTGATATCTGGTAGACCAGACATAGTGCAAGCAGTTTGTTATTGTGCAAGATATCAAGCAAGACCGACTGAAAAACACCTCAAAGAGGTTAAAAGGATCTTTCGATACTTAAGAGGTACCATTAACATGGGACTCTGGTATCCGAAGGGTTCTGGCTTTGAACTAACAGCTTTTTCAGATGCCGATCATGCCGGTTGCGTTGATACTCGTAAAAACCCCTTTTAGAGGAATACAGTTCCTAGGTGATAAGTTAGTCAGCTGGATATCAAAGAAGCAAGACTGTACCGCAATGTCATTCGCAGAGGCTGAATACGTGGCGTTATCTGCAAGTTGTGCTCAAGTAATGTGGATGAGGACACAGCTTCAAGATTATGGCTTCAACTACAACAAAATACCGTTGTATTGCGACTCTCAGTCAGCCATAGCAATCTCATGCAACCCCGTGCAGCACTCCCGTACCAAGCACATCCATACTCGGTATCATTTCATCAAGGAACAGGTTGAAAACGGTATAATTGAATTGTACTTTGTCAGAACTGAATACCAATTGGCTGATATGTTTACTAAAGCCCTATCCGAAGATAGGTTTCAGTATCTTGTCAGGCGAATTGGTATGAGATGTTTGACTCCAGCAGAACTGGAGGTTCTGACAAATGAATCTGCTTGATACTTCATCAAACATCAACATGTACATATTTTTGAAAAAAGAAAAATACAAAAATATAAAATTTCAAAAAGAAAATACAAAAATATAAAATTTCAAAAAGAAAATACAAAAATATAAAATTTCAAAAAGAAAATACAAAATCAAAAAATCAGAAAATGTTTCAAAAAATATTCTTCTCGACATGTCTCTTGGAATCGATAACATTTACGTACCTAGAAATGTTGATTAACATCGACACGGGCGTGTAAATGAAGTTCGAACAGGAGTTTCAAATGTTTTCAAAACATGTCATTTCTAATTTTTCTTTATGACTTGTAATCACTCTCAGATTGCAACTCGGACCCGAACGACAAAGGAGAGTGTACGCATAAGTGCGCTTATCCTTAGCGTTAGAAGAGAAGTCTTCTAACATTTGGTTTTTCAAAAAGTTGAACATAATTTTTCAAGAATTTCTCAATGACGATTCAAAATCTTTCAAAATTGTGTGTTCAACACTCCAGTCCTCATATTGTTTTACAAGACAATTATTCTACATTTGGTGTCATTTTAAATGAGTCAAGAGTGTTTTTGAGGGGGAGTTTTTCTAAAAAAAAATGAGTTTTAAATGATTGTTTGGATACATCCATAACATGATACAATTCTTATGTATTCAACAACATTATAAAAGTCTTAATAAAATCTACAAATAATAATGACTAGTAAATAGATTTGATTGGTTATATAGATGGATTAGTGTTGAGCACAATTTTTCAAGAATTCTTCAATGACATTCATAATCTTTTAAAATTGTGTGCTCAACAATGCTAACCCTCAATTTTTATATTCATTTTACAACTTGGTATCATTGTTTTTGGTGTCAAAATATATGTAAAATCGAGGGGAGCATTTTTAATGTTCCATGTAATTCCAACTAAGGTAACAGTTTTCCCACATGGTATTTCAGACAAATTTTAATCACAAAGTATTTCAAAAACTAAGTGAATTAGTATTTAAAATAAGGGGAGAAATGTATTTAAAATGTGATCTTGAAAATAATAAGTGATCTTATCGACCTCAAAGGTGCTTGATAACGCGTCGAAAAAGGGTTTTAAATGGTTATCGATCTTCATACCCTACAACTCTTATTTCACGACGATTGTGAATTCCATAAGGTGGTAAGGATTAGGTATTTGTCTATGATTCCAACCGAACCTGAGGGATCTACCCAAGGGCACTCCATATTAGAATAGCAGTCCTTTATGTATGATTGGAGATTCAAAGTGTATAAGGGAAAATGCCGACAAAGATTGCTAACACTGGAACAATCCACAACAAGGTGTTAGTAAGACTCTTGGTAAGCATTGAAAGGGTTGACAGAATTAAAAAGAAATGTTATGGAAAAGGTGAAGAATACATATGCTGTCAGAATCACAATGTTGATTGCTGACATTGAAGACGACATCATGGACCCAGTGATGCAATGCACAACCCTTCCCAGCCATTCGGGTTTCTCTCAAAAGAAACTTGTCTTATTTGTCACGGAGATACACACGACTTCTATTGACTTTTCTCAACCGAGTTAAGTTATATTAAATAGTGGGCAGTCTGCTTCAGCCTCCGATTTTTTACTTAAAACAAAAGCACTAATCGAGTCTAGAGCTAAGAGATCATCAAATAAATCTCATTAGGACACATTCCATGACAAACACTTGTTGAACATCATTAAGTTCACAAGCTGTTAACAAGAGTCCTACGCATTATCCTTGTGATTGTGCCAGAACATCCGAGTGATACTTATGTACTCACAATGAAGATGGAAATCCTGCTTGAGCCAGCATCAAACAAGCTCTTGGTAGGTGACTTGCGAGATTCTATATGAATCAAACTTGTGTCAACTGGAAAGAAACGATGGTGCGATTCAATGTGAATCAAACTTGTTCCAGGAAATGAATTGACGGCTTAATCAGAAAGATAGTAACTATCTGATTCACTCTTACCGTGTTGTCTGCTTTGAGACGTTCCGGTAATGAGAACTAGCAAGCATGGTAAATCTAATACATCTGTGTTAGAAGATCCTACGCTTTGAGCTGGAAACCCTGTCAAGGAGATTCTTTGAATCTACCTGATCACAGGTACAATATTTATACTGTAAAACGGTCCTACAGAACCGAAGGTTAATCTAACCAAATCCGGACGAATGACAAAGCCATATTCGTCCACACGCTTTATTGCTAACTGTTTTATTTCAGGATACATAAAGATGGAGATGGTGATGCCTTATTCCAGCTGAAGTCGGATTCATTACCACATGCTCATGCTCAAACTACAAAGACATACTATAAGCATCGAGATTCAAGAATCATGAAAGCTCAAGAATTAAAGACAAAGACTTCCGCACAAACTCTGATATACAAGATCTTCCTTCAAAGATATCAAGTCTATCAAGGGAGATTGTTAGCAAGCTTTCAAGATGATGCAAAGTATGAGCATGTTGGTCAAGACACAAGATCGCAAGGTGGCAAAGACGATCAAGACGGAAGGATAAAGATTTAAAGATCTCGGACAAAAAAGACGAAGTCAAAAGACAATGAAAAAGGCTCAAGATCAAAGATCACAAAGCATGAAGGAACAATCCGACAACGTAGACAGAGACAAAAATCACAAGAGCTCAACGACAAAAGCAATCTCATTGATCTCACGAAGGAGTGTCACAATGAACTCACTTCGGGGGAGATTGTTAGCCTCAAAATATTGAGTCGAACAATGGAAGTTCGTTCATTAATTATATTAGGTCTCAGTCATTAATTAATATACGTTGTAATAGGATAGATGGGTAAACGGGCTCTTAAATGTAAGCTAACCGGTCACGTGTATCGGGCGAAAGCCCAAGTAATCCCGAGCCCGGCCCGTAGAATTACTAAAGGCATGAAAGCCTTTTAGTTTTGATACATATACACCTCCTCAAAGAAAGTGAGGAGGGTTGGTTCATTTGTAAACATTACATTTTGCAAGTAAACTCTCCCATTTTCTCTACTTTCTATCACTATCTTATCTTTATAATTCTTCTCATCATCCAAGCTTTATTTTCTTGTTCTTGATATGAAGTGAAGTGATTATTTGAGTTTCTACAAAGAGCATGAAATAAAACATATCAACACAAAGCACATATAGACACAATCAACACAAAGCACATATAAACACAATAAACACCAAACGATACGTAAAAGAGCATGAAGTAAAACATATCAACACAAAGCACATCTAAAAAAAATAGACATAAAGCGATAAGTAAAAGAAAGAATAAACAGAGCAAGGTGATTTATAGTGGTTCAGTCATGAAGCTCCTCTTCGCCTGGCTCCACTCCCTGAGTTTTTGACTCGAGAATTACTTCACTAAGTCAACGCTCTCCTTTCTCGGCGGAAAAAACTTTACAATGTCGCTTACAATCTTTACCGATACTAAGCCAGATATCGAGTTCTTCTTCAGGTACAACCAAACCCGTTATGTTTTATGACCCGAACATAACAAACCTACTTCATTTGTGTTTTAAGGCCTAAACGCATTAAACATATAAACCTTGTGTTTAAAGGCCTAAACACAAACCATCTAACATCTAGTTTAGAATATAATGGGTGATACAAAGTGTCATATAGTTGTGATACAATGTGTTGTATAATGGCGATCCAAGACATGTTTATCTAATAGAGATGAATGCCTAATCTAAACATCAAAAACTCTAAGCTTTATGATTGATCTTTTTTTGACAAGAATCTTCAAATGTATAAAGATGACAAGTGCTCTAAGCTTGTTGTGGTGAATCTTCATATGCAAGTGTACTTGTGGTGGATATGGATGACAAGAGCTCTAGGCTTGTTTTGGTGGATCGTGACATGCTAATGTGCTTTCAACAAATGAGAGTTAGAAGCATTATGATCAAGGGTTATAGAGGGTTTTGAAGACTTGAGAATGTTTATTTTTACATTACAAAAGCTTAGGTTGAATGTGTGGACGAAATGGGACGGATATTTTCTAGTCGTAGATGTGGGGACGGATCTTTAAAAAGATCTGTAGATCTTGAAAGATCCGTCGGGTATTTTCTAGTCGTTTTAAAGTTAGTTTAATCCCATGCTATTGTTCTTTCCACTAATGTTCACTTGTTTGATAGGCTCCTATAGGCGAGTTTTTGACTAACCAATAATGCTTCACTTTGAAAGTATTTGTGTAAGTTTAATTAATCAAAAAAAGTGATTTGGTTTCTTTGCCAAATCAAAGTGTTCTGGTTAAATATGCTTTCTCTTAATGGGAGGCTTATGTAAACTAGATGACTTTAAATTTGAATCACTTTCTCATGTGAAAGAATTTTACTAAAAATGAATTATGAATTGTTTAATGCAAGAACTCATTTGAATGCATTCTTGAATTATTACTAAAATGGTTAATCAATTTTTTCATGCAAGATCAACTTTGAATTAATCCCCAAAGAGTAAGATTCTATCTATTTGGTTAAGTGTGATATTAAGACATTTTGTTTAAATGAAAGTAATTTTCTTAAACAAAAGTAAATAAAACTTTTCAAAGTTTATAAAAATATGTAACGGTATATAAAATGATGCAAGAGATTTTACAAAATGATGAAAGTGTTTTGATGCAATGTATACGAAATAAATGAAACTTTGATCATTAGGCTAATTTGTAAAATTGTGTTCATACCTTGTAGTATGAAGTGTAAATTGAAGTTCGAAAGAGAATGACCGAGATGGTAAATATTAAAGACTCTAAAATATATTCTAAACATTTTCAATGTTTTGTTAAATGTTTTAATTATAATGCAACATAACAAACATATTCGAACCCTGTGTTGAAGCATGAGAAGGCTCGAAGCGTCGAGGTGTTGATGAATGTATGTTTTGACGATTTATGGTTACAAGTAACTTGCGCATTTTATATTATATATTACAAGTTACATGTTTATCATTATTAAAAGGGTCAATGTCATAAAATACCTACGAAGTTTCAAAATTGTCCCGACTTCACCAACGAACTAAATTTCGTCCTACCTACACCAACGAACTTTCAAATATTGTTCTAATATCACCCATATCATAAATTTTGACTGACACGTGGCAGTTACCTTCCACGCTGGATCGATTTTTTTTGTTTTTTATAAATTAATTAAGGGTAAAAGCCATAAAATACCTATAAACTTTCAAAATTGTCCCGACTTGACCAACAAACTAATTTTCTTCATGCCTAGACCAACGAACTTTCAAATATTGTTATGATATCACCCATATCATAAATATGTATTTCATCCGTCCCATATTAAGTGTCCACAATGGAATGTTTGAGGTCTTTTTTCATCAACTTTGACTGTAAATATTTGTGTTTGTGTTATATAATACTTAATGAAAATTATACCAATGAAAAATACATTCAAAACTCTATCAAAAACTGTCGAAATCGGTGGAAATCGGTCAAAAACGGTGGAAATCGGTCAAAAACTGTCGAAATCGGTCGAAAACGTACGAAAACGATCGAAATCGGTCGAAAATGGTCGGAATCGGTCGAAAACGGTTGAAATCGGTCGAAATCTGTCGAAAACGGTAAAAATCGGTCGAAATCGGTCAAAAACGGACGAAAACGGTAGAAATCGGTCAACAATAATAATGAGACCAGCAACCAGAATATAACACAACCGTAAGTGGCTTCATTCGTTGGTCTAGACAGTACGAAATTTAGTTCGTTGGTGAAGTCGGGACAATTTTGAAACTTCGTAGGTATTTTATGACATTGACCCTTATTAAAACATAAGTAACTGTTTAATTTAAATTTGTTCATATTTGCAATAACAAATTTTCTCTTCACAATCTTATACTCCATCTCACAGTAAATGCTTTGTAAATGTTTATTACTGAATTTGAACCCACTATCTCTTATTTGATAAGCAATTCACATACAACTAGAGCAAAAACATTCTATATGAATCCATTCATATGTAAAAAAGAAAATTCATGACATAAAATGGCCGAATAGGCAATGTAAGTATTGTTAGACACGCTGCATATAATTATGAGGTTAGTCTCATGGTATCATTAATCTATTCTTTTATTATGTTGAGGACTAGATATATATGTTATGCAAATGTTTTAGGGGAAGGTCCGTCTGGTTTTGAGCTTTTCATAAAAACGTCGTCTACCCAGTAAAATCCTGATACACGTTAATAAAAAAGAATATAAACTTTGAGTTCGTCTATCGTGAGTTTCGGTTTGGTTTTACGACTTTTTTTTTTTTTTTTCTGTAAATCGAGGCTTGGATCAGAGATGGGTAATGGGTTTTGTTTAGATCATTTAAGATCAGTTAGAAAAAAACGTAAACGAACAACCCTAGATGTTGTTGATTATTTTTTGTTTTGGCTCTTGATAGATCGTTGAAAGGTACTTTGCTTGGAAATCTTTTAAAAATATTGCATGAAATGAGACATGACATAATACTTAAAATTAGTGCTGAAAGACTATTTTTTTATGATCTCTTCACGACCTCTCTCTATATGCTTTCGTTTGTGTTTCTGTTTATCTGAACTTGATCTCGTAGATTGTTTTCTTTCTAGCCGTTTCATTCTTTGATACATTTTCTCGTCGTCGTTAGACATAAAATCTTCAATCATGCATTTGGCAATATCCTAAAACGCTTTATCCGATTCAGACATAGTCTTTTGTTAAAGAATTATAATAATTTGATGGGAGTTGATACGTATACATATCACATATGTATTTGATTGATACACATACAAATAGTTGCAAATAGACTATTATGCCCTCCTTTGTATTTAGTTCATTGTTTGAAATATTTTTAAAACTTCCACCAAACCCATTCTTTGTTTTTTGGTTTCCATCAATTTTTTCCGCTAAGGCCGTAGATGATGTTAGCACAAGATCCACAGAAATCAATTTAACTTTAAAAAGATGTAAACTAAATAAACTACATTATACCACGATATTCAAAAAGCTTACTCCATGGAAACGTTTCCATGTTATGATTGTGCAAATATATTTGAATCATGGGGCAAACATGAAAACCAATTACGTGGGTAACCCTTTACCCAAAAAAAACATTTGATTGATCACGAACAATAAAAACATAGTGAACGATTCGTATGTAGAACGATAGACAAGTCAAATTGTCATTTGTGTGTCAGCGTGTGTATGTAAATTGTAGCGATCAAACTGTGACAAATTTATAAGGGCATAAGAGCATTGCAATGCATCAAGTTTTTAAAGTAGGGCTGAGCAAAATCAACCGAAAACCGAACCGAACTGACAAGCCAAGCCGAGCCGAACCGACCGAAACCGAACCGACCATTTTCGGTTCGGTTTTGTATATTTATGGTTTTCGGTTTTGCTCGGTTCGGTTCGGGTTAAAACCAAGAAAAATACGCCTGAATTATCTATACGGTTCGGTTTTGCTCGGTTTGGTTCGGTTTTGGTTTGGTTTCGATTTTGCTCGGTTAACTTCGGTTCGGTTTTCGATTCATGTTTTCCTCGAAGTCGGTTTTCGGTTCGGTTCGTTTTTTGTTGGTTCGGTTTGGTTTTGACCCGGTGCTCAGCTCTACTTTAAAGATTTAATGCTTTCGATGCATGATATATTTTTTGCACATAAAGAATGCCAACTTTTTTTAGCCGATTTAGGTTTTTTTATCACTTCCTGTTAAAAAATTAACAGCCATTTCGTTATTTCCCTAAATGAATCTTTTATGAAATTTAAGGGGTTTTTTTTGACCTTTATTCACTAAAACTTGACAAAATCCCCTAATGTGTAAAAGTTTCAGATTTAGCTTTAATTCAATTGAGAATATTTGGCTCGATCAAATTGTACTCTGTTTTGATAATGTGTAAAAGTTTCAGATTCATACTATGCATCAGAGGATTACTTAAATTGTATGAACAATAAGAACACGCGCCCGAAGAGCTTGAAGAACATATTCTAGAAGATAAACGAATTTTGATACAATTTAGGCATCTTTCGACCCGTTTGATCCACTTCCACTGTTGGTGTTTTTCGTATGTTGCATTTGTTGTAACTTTTAGCCAATTATCAGATTCTTCATACTTATGCTAAGAATCTATATGAAATCTAAAATTTGAAATCATCTCTTGACATTAAAACTCAAATATACATGTTCACTGATAATCTTGTTTGCTCTTGTCAGCTCTTGAGGAATGGCGTAAACGAAAGATGGAACGAGCAAGACAATGTTGCCTTGGAAAAAATGGAAATACCACCTCCCAAGAATGGACCCTTTGTTCCAGCTCCACTTGTACGCTCATGGCAACAAATACGTTTCTACTTTCTATGGAAACTAAAAGAGGGGTTGAATAGTTTACAAGTTAATTGACGTTTTAAAATTTTATTTCTAAAATTGTTAGATTCTAGTATATGTTCAATAAATCAATAATATGAACCAATGAATGAAACTATCTACTCGTAATATGAAGAATACTAGTAATCTTTAATGATATGCAAGAACTAGAGAGGTAAGTGGGTTGGAAAGTTTCTAGAGAAAGAAAGT